>JAFELL010000543.1:0-48661 GCA_019059645.1 Caranx melampygus
TCCCTCACAGTTACAGCCTCCTGCTCTCGTCCCAATAAAACAGAAACCCCACGTTTCCGCTCTGCTCCTCCTCCTTTCATCACATCACGCCTCGCTCCTCTGACCTGCGTGCACCAAGATCTTTAGATATTTTCCCAGCTTCTGTAAAGTGCTGTAATTTGGAGCTGGCTGGCTGATGGTGGAGGCTCGGATCGCAGCGGGAACCATAACCGCGTCGTTTCTTTACAGCTGCTGATGGCTGCTCATCAGCGGCGGTCGTAAACGCAGCGGGCAGGGCGGGAAGAGGCTCGGTGGGCTGCTTGATAGCCAGGCAAGAGGACCAGACTCCATATTTTCTCTCTGGGTGGGGGGGGCTGGTAGCAGGAACTCCACCAGCATTTGGAGACACAATCACCTGAAATCACAGGTCACATGATGGTGGAGGTGATTCCAGGCAAACGCAGGGGTTTTACTCGCCCGGGGGGGGGCGGGCGGGCGGTTCGGTGCTTTCTAAGACCGGTTTCACAACTTTCCCCACTATGCAACGTCAAGTGTCTTTTCAGTTTTAGTTTCACTTCTGATTTTCCCAGGTCCAGGTGAGAGTGAAGTGAGTAACTGTCAGGAATCAGTGGAGAAAGTCCCCGCAGCTTCAGAAGAACCATGAGATGTCCCTGAGTCAGCTCTGCCATCCCAGAGACTCACCGTCATGTGATCGTCAGCGGTCGAGGGGCTCAGCCAATAGCAGAAGTGGGAATAGCAGGAGAGAGTGTGTGTGTGTGGGGGTGGTGTGTGTGTGGGTGTAAAAATAGAGCAGAGTGTGAATATTAAAGAATATCACAGTTTGAAGAGTGAAGCCCTTAAACCAGACACTACCAGGGATTTAACGTCCTCTGCTGCTACATCCAGACACACACACTGAGGCAGGTGGTTACACACACACACACACACAGAAGCAGTGAGGCTATAATTAAAACCAGCCATCCAACATAAACAACCCCCTCCTCCCTCCCTCCCTCCCACCCATCACTAACATGGGGCTGCAAGCTTTGGCATTTTGTGTTGTTTACCTTCAGCTGCTCTAAACCAACAGCACTGTGCTGAGGGGCCCCAGGACCCCCAACACGTGGCCCTCCACCAGCACAAAAAAACACACACACACACACACACACACCACACACACACACGACACCTGGAGGCCAAATGTAAATCAGTTGTCGCAGCTTATAAGTGTCCTGCGCTTTGTTTTTAGGATTATTATGGAGGCCGCAGCAGCTGCAGGAGACACACACAACACACACACACACACACACACACACACACACTGTTTCATGTGCAACACAAAACCAGACAAAATAGGATTATTTGGCGTGAGATGTAAAGGAATATATGAACGGAGGAGAGGAGCAGGAATCAAACAGCTCAGATGAGATTTGTTGGAAACGCTGGGGTCTGACCTCCACTGGCTGCTCTGATGGAGAGACGATCGGATCTCATGGTGGTGTCCTCTGTCCCAGGTAGCTTTTATCTTCAAAGAGTCCCACCTGCCCCCCCCCCCCGGCAGCAGCAGATTAATCCACCGTGTTCCCAGAGAAGAGACAGAGAGAGTGATGTCGTCATGATGCCAACGGCTCCGTCGCCGTCATCATCTGAGGCTCAGTACTTTCACTGTGTGTGTGTGCGTGTGTGTGTGTGTGCGTGCGTGGAGCCCAGTGCTGATTCCCAGTCTCATCCCAGTTTCCATTGTGAAAGCACAAGTCGCTGCTCAGAGACCTGACATCTGGATGGTAATGAATCCTCACACTGGAGGAGCTGGAGCCTACGTGTTTACTTAAAGTGTTAAAAATGGTGAAGCGTGTATTTCTACACCACACACCCCACCCCTGGACCGACCCCACCCCCGGGTTACTGATGAGGAAAGAGAGCGTGGGATCAGCTGGGAAAAGTGAAGCGGCCTCGTTCTCAGAGCTCCGTCACTGCTGCTGCTGCTGCTGCTGCTGGGATGATGATGATGATGCTGTTGTGTCCTCTTCATCTGAACCTCAGTGGTGCGTTCAGGGACCACCAGACGTCTGTGGTTGTGCAGTGATGCTTGGGTTTGCGGCGCAGAGCGCAGAAGCTCTTAAAGTTCAGCTGGAAACCTCAGAGGAGTAAACAAAGATCTGGTTGACTTGTGTCAGTTGTTTCCTCCTCTTCTCCCTCCATCAGGCTCGTGATCTCTCATCGTCTCCCTCCCCACCACCACCACCACCTCCACCCCCTCTGTGCCGGGGAGGCCACATGGTGCAGCAGATGCTCGGGCTGCTGCGTTCTGACTCCTGGCGCTCGCTCCTTTTCTCATGGAAATGGCCCATGGTTGTCTCTCTGAATAATCGCGATGGACGGCGTGTGCACGTGTGCACTATGGCCACGGCAGGCGTGTGAAAGTGGACGGGGTGGGAGGAGGTGGGCGGAGGTGGGCGGAGCCGCGATGTGAACTGTTGAATCCTCAGTTTGTTTTGGTTTCAAACGAAGCAGCAACATGTGACTTTTTTTTTGAAGGCTTCGTGAACTTGATCATTTCTCTGCAGTCTGATCAGCTGATGTTTCCTCTCCCGGCCTCATGGGACAATAACATCCTAAATTTATTTGCCCCTCTCATGCCAGGTGCGGTGGTTTTACACCTCCTGGCATCCCCTGTATCCGTCCCTGGCAGCTTCGCGTTGCATCAGCCTTAAAGGCTTCTGACTCGGCAGGCAGCCACGGATCAGCATATTGTCAAGGAGGTGGAGATGTGAGGGTGTGTGTGTGTGTGTGTGTGTGTGGAGGGGGTGGGGTTGCTGCAACTACATGACCCCCCCCCCAACCACCACCTCCTCTCCCCGGTGTGAAAAGGCCCTTTGTGTTTCCAAGCCATAAGTCTGCCTGGCAGGGGACAGAGCCTGAGTGCCAGGTTCAGAGGTCAGGAGGACTGGCAGAGGAAAGAGTGTGTGGTGTGTGTTGATGTGTGGTGTGTGTGTTTGTGAGGACCCTGTTGAAGTATGTGATCAGAAAACAGCTGATTGATCGACAAAGATATGATTGTGTTGGACCTCTGGATCAGTTTCAGTGTGTCTATGGCACGTTTTGATCAGTGTTCGCACAGGATGGTACACGTGGTTCCTCCAGTCGTCGTGTCCCAGCGTACATCGTGATTCTTTCTGCCTCTTTGACACGGACACACAGTCCTCTTCATACACACACGCACACGGAAATAAACAGACAGTGTCATGACGACCTGCAGCTACAGAGCGTCTCACAAGCTCGTACACGATGCTGCTGTTACTTTCACTTTTATGTGAATCACATGCAGACAGAGCTGCTCTATCACAGCAGCTCTGTCTGCGTTGAACAGAGGTTTACAGTAAGTCAGGGCTGGCTGTGTGGTGTCACGCTCTAATGCCACCGAGGGTAAAGAGTTCAGCTTCCTGTGAAGCTCAGCAAAGTGTCTGTAAGACGTGTATTCCTTTGCTGATGACTCATGGAAGTCCGACCACAGTTTTCATTTCAGCTCCTACACGTCCGAAAAAACAAACCCCAAACTCCTGAAACCTTAAGACAGACAATGTGGAAGGGGGGTACGGGGGGGGGGGGGGTCCAGAGGAGGAAGGGTGGCAACTGCATCCAAACCATTTCCCAAACAAACCTTCGCCGTCTCTGTTTTTGTCTCGGAGCTATTTCGGATTTGTTTGGCGACTTCCTGCGTCAGCGTGGGAGGAGGAGTTGTTGTCGGTCCTGCCTGACTCTTCCTGTGGTGTGTTTTGTTTGTGTGTCTTCTTCCAGGACAACATGCCTCAGACACCACCATTCACAGGGCAGCTGAACACCGGCAGCTACAACAAGAACCTGTACCAGACCAAGGAAGAGGGCTACCCCGGCCCTATTACCATGACAACAACCTGGTGTCCGGGTCCCTGGAGGCCCTCATCCACCACCTGGTCCCGACTGTAGATTATTTCAGATGTGATGTGAGTGTTGAGTTGTTTCACGTTCTTGTTTCTGTCTCACATCAGGGACTAAAAGTTATTTATATTATAAGTTTATTTTTGTAGTGACCTCACTGTCTTCTCTCTGTCTCTCTCTCCACAGAGGACGTACATCTTCACCTTCCTGCTCAGCTCTCGCCTCTTCATCCACCCTTATGAACTCATGTCTAAGGTGTGCCACATGTGCATGGAGCAGCAGCGGCTCAGCGATCCACAGGCCGACAAGGTAGGACTGCAGCAAATCCCTTCTTAGTGATTTCATATTTCCAGCTGGGAATCCGCTGATGACTCACACATCCTTGGTTGGTTCGTCTCTGCTGTTTAATCAGTGCTCATGTTTATTTTCTTTTTTTCGTTTTCAGATGAGAGTGAGGAAGATCGCTCCCAAGATCCTCCAGCTCCTGACGGAGTGGACGGAAACCTTTCCGTACGACTTCAGGGACGAGAGGATGATGCGCAGCCTGAAGGAGCTGACCCACCGGCTGGCCAGTGGAGACGAGGTCAGCTCGCTAAAAAAACGAGTTAATTAACAAAAGCCTCGTGTGCTTGTTTGGTTTAGCTGTTATCACAAGCGGAGGTGGAGGCCGGCGGTGCAGACCGCACGTGCAGCAAAAGCTACAGGCACAGGCAGATTTTTGCAGATAGCGGTGGAGGTGGATGTCTCTGGCAACAAAGCCGGAGGGTTTTGAGTCCGGCTGCGCTGAGAGAAAAGCCCCATTGTTCTCGGGGCTAGGTGGCTTTTTTGTGTGTCGTCTCTGGGGTAGCTCCCTCCCAGGCAGCAGTTCAGATTGTTCCACCTCTGCAGAGCTGAATGTCGCCAGCTTAGTGTGTCGTTAGCCTCCGGCGCGCTTGTTTGGACAGCGGACTTTTATAGTGGGTAGGACTGTCTTTGTCCTGCACCTCTTGTTATCTCTGGGGGACATTCAGACCCTCCGCTGTTTGACACTGAGATATAGAAAAGTTGTTTTGACAAGCGGTGACTCATGCTTTGAATGCCCCAAAAGGAAATGCTAACATAAGCTAAGCTAACTGAGACATAGCTCTGAAAAGACTTGTGTGAAGCTCAACGAATTAGCTCAAAAAGTTCAGCTTATTTTAGAGCTAGTCTGGTTAGCAGTTAGCATAGCAGCTACACTGGAAACAGAGAATACAGCTAGCTCCTGCATCAAGGTCAGCTAACGCAAATACGACCCAATCCTCTCTGCTAGCATGTAGCATTTAGCCTTGTTTTTCTCCTCAGGGACGTCAAATGACAGTTTACGTCTGTCCAAATCTAATCTTGGTCTTTTCTTCTTCTTCTTCTTCTGAATATCAAATGTCCTTTCCCACCACACTTTTCTCCTCCGGTCTAGACGAGTAATTCAGTTAGTCATCATGAATCAGGGTCCTCTCGTGCGTGTCCTGATGTTTTTACATGTGGGAATGGGTTGCGTGTCCAAGTTAATTGTGTGTATTTATTTGTTTTGGGGGGGGGTGGGGGGGCGGTGGGTGTTTTAACGATGAACCAGCAGGGGCTTGTTAGGACCAGACAGTGATGGAGGACATACACATCCATCCAATCTGTCCTGATGGCGAGACACAATGCTCAAGACGAGAAATACCCCGCGCCCCCACTCCTTCACCGTAGGACTCACATGACTCATCAATAGTACAAGCCCGAGTATTGATCCTGATTCAATCTAGAAATCAATCAGTTTCTCACATGTCACTTGGACACATTCACAGCTCCTTCCTTCAGACGCTGACTTCCCAGCTGAACACACGCTGTCTCATAGACACGCGTTGCTGTGTCCTGATGGTCACACAAACATCTTGTGATTTATTTATTTATTTATTTATTTTTAAAGCTGAGCGGCCACAGTTGGCATCGACTTCACCAACCTCAGAGGATATTTGTCACGGTATCAAACCGTGGAAACAGAAACAGGCGTTTAGCACAAGATGTACTGGTCCTGGCCTGCGAGGTGATATCATGCTCTGCAGAGTAAACAGAAAGAGATAAGACATGTGCATCCAAATATAAACATCCAGAAGCTTCAAACAAGAAAACATAAGATAAGCTATAAGGTTGAGGGTCACTAGAAAACACCTGCAGTCGTTTGTTCCTTGTTTCCCCAGGTTCATGCTTCAACTCGTCTCCTCTTTGAGCATCAGACTTGTTTTTATTTGAAAGTGGAAGTTGCTTAAGATCCGTCATTGCATGGAATTTCCATCTGCAAGAAGGTGACAGTTGAAGCAGAGCGTTTCCCGAACGGCCCGTTGATTGTGTAATTGTTTTTTACTTTCACTTTTAAATTCTTGTTTTGTTTGAGTTAGTTTTTGGTGCTGCTGGACTTTGTTCGAGCTTGTCATAAGATCTTCACCCTCCAAAATATCACAGGTTGTGGAAAGTTCCTCAGTCGTTAACGGGTGAAAGGTGCCGCCTTTTTTTTCCACACAGCAGAAGAAAGCCTTTCTCTGACACTTGATGCGTGCACCGCGCTGATCAAGCAACCGTTTTTCTTTTTTACGGTACTTAAACGTCCCGTGGACGTGCTGTGATATCCTGCGAGCCACGGGGCTCATCTGTGTGCTCATGATTAGCACAGCGTGACCGGGAATGGCCTTTTTTTTTTTTTTTTTTTTTAATGAATGGTTCTCATGGAAACTGCGGTTCCTTCTGTTTCTTAAAAAACTGCCACGAGCAAATGCTGAAGAAGTCAAGTTGTAATATTGTTTATTCATGTTATCGTAGATGATAACCCGTGATAATGAAACATGATTCCACGCTGCGGGTAGCGCAAAACACCGCGGGGGTTAGGAGAAATTCAGGGAAGCAGGCCACTGACATCAGCAGCTTTGATCTGATCTGATCTGTGTTTCTCACACATTTTCCAGAAAAAAAAACAACAAAAAACGCCTCGGAGCTCAAACCAGGAGAAAGTCTGGATTTTTAGAGTCAGATGCTGCTTCTTCAGAGCGACGACCGCAGCGCTCTGAGGAACAGGCTTCCAGTCCAAAATAGATGTCCCTGAACATCTGGTCGAAGTGGCGTCCAGACCACACTCAAAACAATCCAGGACCTTGATCTGAGAAGTAACACTGTCATTATGGATGTGGTCGTTGGATATATAGGGAAGCAGCAGCAGCAGCGGAGAAGAAAACATCTCGGTCTCAGATCTTGATTTGACCTCATGTGCTGCTGCGCGGCTCTCGCCATCCCTCAAAATGTGCAGTTTTTATTTTGCACCACTTTTTTTTTTGCTTTATTATGATAAGTGAGGCAGATTGAATAGAACCCACATTATATATCCTGTGTGTGTGTGTGTGTGCACGCCTGGTACACTTAATGTAAACCAGACTGCAGGGTTTTGGTGGCATGTACAGTAGCTCCTTCTGACAGGTGGCTCTGCACCGTGGGTTTAAAGTTCAGTATCTCCACCACACTTTGAGATTTTAAATCTTTGTAGTGTGTGGGAGCTTTTTAAAACAGAAAACACACTGAGAGCAGTTGTTGCAGGTGAATAGTACTCTTTGCACTCGAGCAGATTCTTCTTCACTGGATCAAAACAAGAGCTTGAGGCTCGACCGGTCTGAGAGTTAACTCTCTAAAGACTCAACTATAAATAGTTTGGACTTACAGGCCTGAAAGATTCAGATGTGACTTGTAAATTACTGGTGTTGAAACTTGACCTGACCTGGATGCTGGTTCATCTTCAGCACTGTTTTTTTTTTTTTTTTTTTTTACTATCAGTTCATTAGTGCTGCTCGGCTAACCTGCTAAAAACAGCCCGGCCTTCTCGTGAGTCAGGTGGAGATCCGCAGGAAGTGACGCGGCCCGGCCAAGAAAAACAGGACCTCTAGTGATTCGATGGCACGAAGTGTTGCGACCACGAGCAGCCGTCTGCCACCTCAGGATCGCTGCCAGGGTCAGCGACGGCGTGAGGGAGCAGCTCGCTCGCTCGGCCTCCACTCGGTCGTAGCACCAGTGGGCCATGAGGAGCAAATGTGGCTCCTTCTGTTTTGGAAATGTCAGGCATGCTGTTGTCTCCAAGATCTGTGGCTATATTTATCCAACCCCGGCCCGTCCTCTGTTTGTAGTGGGGACAGAAGCGACGGCAGATGGTCGACTTTGAAGTGGCAACTGGAGCGATTTTCACTGGTGGCAGGTCTCACTGTTGTCCGACTGTGCAGGAGCGCGGTCGAGCATTAGCTGAGTGTGCACAGTGTTTCCACTGATATCACAGTGTCCCAGTGACGGTATTTTTCATCCTTTAATCGCTCTGTTGAGTAGATGGATGTGATGCCTTCACTGACCCGAAACCCAAAGATATTTAATTTAAAGTCATAAAAAGAGAGAAAATCCCAATTAATGAGTAAATGGAGTCATTTATTATGGGAGAAGTGACAAACATATGTTGTTTCTCTGTTTTTGTATTGAATATTTTGGGCTTCAGGACTTTCAGAAATGAAAATCCTTGAATCAATTAACCTCCAGAATGAAAAATCTCAGCCTTTAATTGGATCATCAATTCACTTTGAACACGTGAACACATTAGTGTTTCTCTGGTTATTCATCTTCCTCCATGTGTTTCATGATATAAAACCTCATTTCTCTTTCCTCTTTCACTTTTCCTCTCTCTCTCTTTCCTGCACTCGTCCTTTGCCAAAACTTCAATTTCCAAAGAGCCGCGATGGATCGACTGACATGTGAATGTGTTTGTGCCATCGCCACACCTATCACAGACACATCACCCTGCAGACACATGCATCAGTCACGCCCCAGCCGGGAAGTGAATTCCAAAATAAAAGCCCCCGCCCCGGCTGCTTCCAGCTGAGTGATGAGAATTCACTCGGTTTTTCCCCGAGAAAATGAGAACTCAGATTTGATTGCTGTCTCGGCACAGAGCCTCCACATCCATTACAAAGCTTGCTGTGTTTCTTCCTGCCCCGTTCAACTGGGTTCTTGTTTGTAGAACCCAGATTCTGGGGGCTGACTTGGCAGAAAAGTCCAGGGGGGAGGAGGAGATGTGGTTGTGAGAGAAGAGACCTCACCACCCCAGATTCTTGGTGCAGCTCATCACAACACACAGTTTTCTCCTCATCCACTAAATCAAACTCACATGTCCTCTTATGCAACTTCAGTGCTTGACTGTGTCAGCGAGGGAGCTCTTATCTAATCGAGGCCTGTTCTCAGTCAGGGGACGGTTCAGAACAGGACGACCCCTCGACCCTTGAGGCCAGGGAGCCAAGAGGCCGTCTGCCCCTCCTCCTTGGCCCCCGTCGAGCTGAAAGGCCCTTAATAACGCCTGGCAGGAACATACTTGTGTAACATTGCTAAGTGAATCCTGGTGCTTTGACCGCAAGGATGCTTTTCTGCAAAACAGTTGCAGAGGCGTCCTGAGAGCTGGCATCAGTTCTGCTGACGTAAACTCATCGTGGTGTTGTTGTTAAATTCACTCTCAGCCACAGAGCAGTGGTCGGGAATTAACCTAAAACGCCTTCAGCTGAAGGTAAACAAAGCGTCTGCATGCACTCTAATGGAGGTTTGATCAGATCTGCCTCTCCCCTCTGCTCTAAATCACCAGATATAATTGAAAAATGATGTAATCGTCTCTAACAACATGTGTTGCAATCGTGTTTGAAACCAGAGCAGAGCTGGAGAGCAAGGAACAAAAACTGTATGATCTATACCACTGATTGAAGGTGTTCCTCAGGGAACTATGTTGGGTCCTGACTAACGTTCTTCTTCTTCTTCTTCTCCCTCAGGTGTACAGGAAGGCGGTGGGCCAGATGAGCCAGGGCCTGATCAGGAGGTTGACGGTGCTCAGCCAGTACGAGGAGGCGCTGGTGAAGATCAACGCCACAGCGGCCGACCGACTCACAGCTCTGAAGGCGAAGCCGCAGGCAGCCATCCAGAGAGACATGCTGTCCATCTGCAACGACCCCTTCACCGTCGCCCAGCAGCTAACGCACATAGAGCTGGTGAGAACGCCATTGATGCTTTAACCATCGGGAAAGCTGTAGCTGTACCTGAGCCACATCAATCATCTGTTGTGACACGTCAGATCGCATTAAGACGTAAATCTCCTCCTCCAAAGAACAATCAGAAATCAACCAATGACTCACACATGAAGAGAATAAGACAAATCGATCCTGAGAGGGGGGAGCATGTGAGAGATCGGACGCCTGACACGTATGATGGATTAGAAATCAGTGGCGCCCGGCTGTGAACGCAGCATTGATTAGAAACAGCGACGTTTCACTACATCTTCATATCCGTTACACGTCTGAGAGAAAAACAAACAAGTCGCTCTGAAGGAGAATTTGGGCTTGATGCAAAAAACATCACAAACCGTTTGAATGACCTCGTTTCCAAGGAGATAAAAAAAAAAACAGATTTTTTTTCAACTTTTTTGTTTCTTCCCTTTTCAGGAGAGACTGAGTTACATCGGACCTGAGGAATTCGTCCAGGCTTTTGTCCAGAAAGACCCTCTGGACAACGCTAAGGTAACGTCTGAGCGCAGCCGATAAGAAAACATACGCTGTGGTTATGCAACCTTGGCTGAGATGGTCGAGTTCAGACCTGATTCTGTGGGTCAGGAGTGAGACGGCCCAGTTTCTCCTCCAGACCGACCATGAGTTTACACAACACACACACACACACACACACAGACAGACTGGGGCGGCTGCTCAGGTCAGAGTGAGGGCAGGTGATTTCCAGACTGTAGCAGCAGACAACCACATATCCTCTTCTCCACCACACACACACACACACACACACACACACACACACACACTCTCAGACATCTCACTGACAATTTCCTCAAACCATCCCAGTGTCTAGATTAGATGGGCATGCATGCACCCCATCGCCTAGCAACCACTACTGCCAAGGGTTTGTTTTGAGGAATGGATGTGTGTGGCAATGGGTTCTCTTGTCTGGCATTTGGCTGCTAGGCAACAGACCCCCCCCCCCTCCTCTTTTTTGGAAGCCAGGTGATGGGTGGGGGGGGTTAAAGCTGCCTTTGTGCCTTGGGCTAACCCGCCTTGTACCCCCCCACCCCCAAAGAACCAGCCACTTGGAAAAGATGTGTGTATATGTGTGTGTGTGTGTGTGTTTTGCATGTTAAAATGTGATGTGTCCACTGGCGGGAACCTCTGCATGGAGTGGAGTGGGGGGGTGGGGGGGCTATGAGTGGCGTAAGGCCAAAGGAATGTGTGGAATTAGATCAAGAGGAGTCGTCACAAAGGAGCAGCATGAATAATGTGAACAGCGTTGGACTCTTATTGTGTTTGTAGAAGCTGAAGCTGGAGTTTATCTTCATGCTCAGTGAGGCATCGGCCGAGAGAAAAGAGAGAGAGAGAGAGGGAAAAACAGCAAACACTGGATTCATTTTTCCATTTCAGCACAAATTCTGCTTTGTAATTAGCTTCGGTGTTAATTAAAAGTCTATTGTTGTGTGTGTGTGTGTTGCAGAGTTGCTTCAGTGATCACAAGAAGGCCAGCAACCTGGAGGCTTACGTCGAGTGGTTCAACAGGCTCAGTTATCTGGTGGCCACAGAAATCTGCATGGTGAGTGATGAGTTCACTGACGCCGCTGCAGAGAGTAAAAACAATGATGATGATTATGATTACAGAGTGAAAATCTGTCAGAAAAGGGTGAAAAATGTTCAAAATCTCAAGGTGGAGAAGTGAAAGATGTGGAGATCAAACAGAGAGACGTGATAAACGGGTTCAAGGCGCTGTCAGGGTTCAGTATCTGGCCTCTGGACTGACAGAGCCAGGGATCGAACCACCAACCTCCTCCACCTTCCCAGTGCGCACACTGTACTTCCTGTTGTTTACTGCACGGTCTGTGTTCAGTGATGTAACGTCTTCCGTGTCGTTCGCAGCCCGTGAAGAAGAAGCACCGAGCTCGGGTCATCGAGTTCTTCATCGACGTAGCGCGAGAGTGCTTCAACATCGGCAACTTCAACTCCCTCATGGCCATCATCTGTGAGTGTCCCTCACACACACACACACACACACACACATGTCACTGTCAGTACCATTGAAAACCCTCTGTCTTTAACGTTTCCTGCACAGACGGTCGTTTCTTCCACTCGTCATTAAATCTGATCAGATCAGTGAATCAGTGCAGTTTGTTGTGCAGCAGTGTAATGTCTCTCTCTCTCTCTCTGCTCTAACCTCTCATGACTCTGTCTCAGTTCATTTCCAACTTACGCAATTTACTCCAGACTAATGATATCAGCAAAGCTCTGCGAGGGCGGGGGGCGGGGGGGGGGGCAGAGGGAGGCAGCAGCTGATGCAGATAATTGTCCGAGTAGAAACTGGTCAGAAGTGAAGAAATGTTTTCTGTGTTTGCATTAACACACTGTACATACAGACGAGTAGCAGGGGATTGTGGGTAGTCTGGTCTGCTGTGAGTGACTCACAGTGGAAGCCACATCTGCCAGATGTGCCACATGTGTATATAAAAATGACATTAGTCTCTAACTCACGTCAAAGAGTTCAGAGACCTGAGCGGAGAGACAAGCGTTGAGTGTTCAGAGGAGCTGTGGTCAGACACACACACACACACACACACACACTCTGTGTGTCCAGAGAGGAGGAGGGGGAGGGAGGGGGGAGGGGGGAGGGAGGGCAGCTGGAAGAGGATGCAGAACAACCCATCCAGGCAGATGGTCAGCACTGACCAGGGACGGTGTGAGCTCCAGGGGGAGGAGGAAGGGGGAGGATGGGGATGATGAGAGGGTACGGGGAGAGTGGAGGATATTGGGAGTGCCAGCTGTCCTCTGTCTCCCTCTCTCTCTCTCTCTCAGGGGAGAGCGACATGAGAGAGACATAGAGAGAGAGAGACACAGGAGGAGCTTTGTCTCCTGGGAGTCTGAGTTTATTAGTGATGTGATGTGATTAAAGGGTTCGTTCACTCAAATCAGGAAAAGCAAATTTCCTTAATTGCCTCCTGCTCCATCAAAGGAAGTGAGAGGAGAGGAAGAGAGAGGAAGAGAGAGGAGAGGAGAGGAGAGAGAGAGGAGAGGAGAGGAGAGGAGAGGAGAGGAGAGGAGAGGAGAGGAGAGGAGAGGAGAGGAGAGGAAGAGAGAGGAGAGGAGAGGAGAGGAGAGGAGAGGAGAGGAGAGGAAGAGAGAGGAGAGGAGAGGAGAGGAGAGGAGAGGAACAAACTGGTGTAAAGACAGAAGTGTGTGTAAGTGTATGGACAGGTGTTGGGACATCACTGAACTCTCATTCATCTCAGCTCCTCAGTGTCATGACAACCACAAACTGCATCATGGGAGCAAAGTGAGCTCAGAGTTTAGAGTTTTATTTTTCCTGAATCTCTCTCTCTCACACACACACACACACACACACACACACACAGGATTACCATATGGGAAGCAGGGAGCTGGGAGGGGAAGCGAGCCGTGTGTTAACTCCATTGTTCCTGCAGCCACTTGCTTCGCTGCATCAGAAGAAACAACAGGAGAAGGAAAGAAAAGGGTGGAGGGGGGGGCGGGGGTGCTAAAGGACGACTGCCATGGGAGGGAGAGGGTGGAGGAAGAGAGAGGGGGGGTCTGTCTGGCTGAATGGGAAAATGCCATGTGTTAATGCTGCGATGGTGTTTGGGTGTTTTTGCTTGGATGTGTGATATCACTCATCGTCTCTCTTTCTTTGTGTGTGTGTGTGTGGTCGTCTCACAGCTGGGATGAACATGAGTCCGGTGTCCCGGCTGAAGAAAACCTGGAGTAAAGTGAAGACGGCCAAGTTCGACATCTTAGAGGTGAGTTCACCGTTGTGTTTCCAAAGGTTTGTGAAGACGCGTCAGACAGAAAAATGTCTGAGCGCTCCAGCGTTTTCCCATGAGCCCACACAAAACCAGCAGCTCCAGCCCCACACCGGTGACAGACTGTCATGTAGCCTGTGTGTGTGTGTGTGTGTGTGTGTGTGTGTGTGTGTGTGGAGGAGGTGTTGTCCTTGGCCATTTAGTCGCTCAGTGCGTTGCACAAGAAAAGCAGATAAACACTGAAGAGATTCAGCCGTGACTCACTGATCGCTGTGTTTCTTCACACACACACACACACACACACACACACATCTGATCAGATGTTTCAGATCACATGGAGCCCCCCCCCCCCCCCCCCCCCAGAGTTCCTCTTCCTCCCTGTCAGTCATCCTCCTCCTCCTCCTCCTGCTGAGCTTCATTTGAGCTCAAACCTGAACCGTTAACCACAGTGGAGTTAATTTGCTCCACTGCTGCTGCTCATGGTGCGTTCAAGGTCACACAATCGATGGTATCAACCACCTCCCGATTCCCTCCATCACACACACATACACACACGGGACGCCACGGCGAGGGGTTAGTTAATATACAGCGTGCTGCGCCACGGGGGGTCAATTCAGCCTCAATATGCAAATACTGACGACTTTAATTATCATTTCACAGCCATTAATCAAAAAAGTTTTGATTTACTTGAGGAGATGTGGAGAAGTTCTCAACGTGACGACTTCAAAACATTGTTTGTGTAAAGTTTAAAGGCTGCGCAGCTTCACAACACACTCTCACACTGTCGTCGTTTGCTCTTCACAGCACCAGATGGATCCGTCCAGCAACTTCTACAACTACAGGACGGCGCTGAGAGGAGCCACGCAGAGGTCCATCACAGCCAACAGCAGCAGAGAGAAGGTGAGAGGGAGCGTAATGGTCAGGGGACAGTGAAGGCATCGTCAATGACTTGGGTTTTTGCAGGACCTTTTCCATTGGTGCACCTGAACGCAGCGTGCAGAGCAGAGTCACAGAGACACACTAAACATGATGATGTGATTTAAACCTCACAACATCTGATGATCTCTGAGTGTCCCTGAACTCAGCGCTGGCACCGCGGCCTCTGTGTGTGTGTGTGCACTGATTACAGTTATGTAAAGACCTGATGGCTATCGCGCTGCGTTCATCATCTCCGTGTTTTCGCAGCAGCAAAACACAGAGGAAGTGCCTGATGTTGTTGAGCCGCTGCCTCGCTCCGTTTGGTTTCATCTGGACGCCGCGTTCCCGTCGTGTTTACACTTTGGACGAGGGACAGACGTTGCGTAACGAGGGGCCGAGCTCAGGTCGAGCTTTAAGTGGGTCAAGACGTGGGGAGGGTCTCGCTTTCCTTCTTCTCTGTGAAGAGGAAAAAAGAAAACACGGCTGCTGCCAGATCACATAGTGTTCTCTGACCGAGCCCGAGGCCAAGGCCCGGGCCGGCGCTCGGCTCAGCCCGGGCTGCCAGGCCTCAGCGGTCAGCCTCACCCTCCCTCTCCCCCTCTCCCTCACGTCATCACACACTGAATAAGGAGGCGGAGTGGACAGAGTGTACCGTCAGTGCTGTGTCCGGGGATGTTTTTGTGGAGCTGAGAAATGCAAACACAAGAGGTCGGGGTCGTGAAATGGAAAGTTCCCAAGAAGTCCTGGTATGTTCCCGCTCTCGTTGACCTCTTCCTTTTAGGGAGGGAGGGAGGGGTGAGGGGTCAGAGGGGTGGATGGGTGCTGCTGTTTATGACCAGCAACCCAAGCTGCCACCCCCACCCCACCTCCCTCAGGCGTCTGAGGATCAACAAACCCAGAAGCGCTCGCTCGCTGCTGTGTTGATGTGACGTTTTAACAGCTGATCTGAAGAGGATGAGGCTCTCAGCGTGTGCACATACAGACGTGTGTGTGTGTGTGTGTGCACGTCTGACAGCGGCGTTCACATCATGCCTACATGCAGACCTCCTCTAGCACACGGTGCACAGACAGGACTGAAGAGTGGGCGTGCGGTCTGTTGGGAAGAAGTAATCACGTCCGACCTCTGACTCAACTCTTTCTGCTTCGATCGGTCGCCGTGCCAGGCTGAAGCCTTTATTTATTTACAGAACCGTTCACCATGGCAACCGGGAAACACAGGGCCGAGTCCCAGATTCAAATAAAAATCGACTGTGATCTGGATGGAGTGTGATGCTGAGTCATGTGACGCTGAGTCATGCTCTGACCTGGATCCCTGTCTGTCAGTTTCACTTCTCTGTGCCGGGAAGCTTTTCCAGTGGCACAGGTTGTGTTTGTTTGTGTCTCTCAGGCTGCTACACATCCTTTCATCCTCTCTTTCTCTTTCTCTCTCCTCCTGCAGATCGTCATCCCTTTCTTCAGCCTGCTCATAAAAGACATCTACTTCCTGAACGAGGGATGTGCCAACCGGCTGCAGAACGGACACGTCAACTTCGAGGTGAGTTGATGTTGACTTTTTTTTTTTGTTTTTAAATCTCCTTCACGGGTTGTTTCCATGGAAACCAGGTCCGCTCCTCCTCCTTCTCATCACGTCACCGTGTTCACTGCTACGCAAGACAACAGACTCGGTCCCGTTTGTTTCCACTTCCCTAAAAGAGTCGAGAGAGAATGAAGAAGTAGAAACTGTGTGAGCTGAGTTCAGCTGCGTTGTTTCCATGGACACACACACACACACACACACACACACTGACCAGTGAGCAGAGGCTCACAAGTGTTTCCACTGCATCACACACACTCTATTTAAAGCATCAGTTTTGTCCTGGGAAACTGAGCTCAACACCTCAGACACAGTGGAGTGAGTTATGTCACAGACCTTTCTGAAGCGTTGCTGGTTGTTTGGACTCAGTTTACAGTTATATCATATAAATATGAACGAGCAGCTGAGGGGGGGTGTGAGCTGAAGCTGTGAACATGTCGGCCTCCTTATGAACCTTCGCTTGTCTGTTTTTTCATTTCAGAAATTCTGGGAACTCGCCAAACAAGTGAGTGAGTTCATGACCTGGAAGAAGGTGGAGTGTCCGTTTGAGAAGGATCGTAAGATCCTGCAGTACCTGCTCACCGCTCCGGTCTTCACCGAGGACGGTGAGTGAGCGAAGCAACTGAGATTTCTGATCCTTTCAGCGTCTTATCATCTGCACGTCAAAGATAATTCACTGTCATGTGGATTTAAAATCTTTATTTACAATAAAAACAAAACAGGAAACACACAAAACCTTAAAATCCAGGTTCATTAAGACCCTGAATCTGCTCAGTCAGTAGAAACCAGACCCACACAGAGACACCTTGTTATCACCTCTTGTGCTCTGATAGTCCGGGTCGTCTTTGGTCCACATCAAAGTCTCGTGTCACTGGTTCTGGCTCTTATCAGCGTCTTATCACAGAGACACAGGAAGGCCAGTTCAGTCCAACTGAAACCGACCAATCAGCTGCAAAGCCTCTTATCCACACGGCGATAGTGAACATCCTCCCATCGGCCGTCGCTCTGTTCACTTCACTACAGACAGGCTGCACTGGGATCAGCTAAAACAAGCTGCATCAAGGCTCCAGTGACAATAATACTGATCATAATAAAAAACCTGCAGGAAGTAGAAACGACCGTAAAAATGAAGCCTATTTCTTTTCAGTCTTTGTCTTTATTTCCACAAAAACTCTTTGCGCCTGTTTCATGTTTTCAAAACGTGTGTTTCCTGTTAGAAAAACACTAAAAATCACAGAATGAAGAGACGATAAAATGTAAAATAAAGCAGTTAAATGAACTTCAGCTTCATGTGTAAGGACCAGTGAGAGGAGCAGCACTGATGATGCTCTGACTTGTCTCTCTGCAGCTTTGTATCTGGCGTCGTACGAGAGCGAAGGTCCTGAGAACAACATGGAGAAGGACAGATGGAAGTCTCTGAGGTGTGTATGATCACACGCATGCACGCACACACACACCCTCAGGGGTTTTGAGTCTTTCAATCTGGACTGTCCCTCCTCCTCCTCACACCAGACTCACCCACAGGGATGTAGGTCACCCCGAGGTGCTGACCTGCACACTGTTCAATAAATGCATTAAACACACACACTCATCAGTCTTCTCCGTCACACCGTCACTCGCGTGGACAGACACAAAGGACATCAGTCATTTTCACACAATTACATCTGATGCGCATTCACACACACACACCCTCGGAGCACGTATGTGTGTGAGAGTAAATTGTGTTTTGTGAGCAGTCGACGCCCCAGAGAGCTGACGCAGGGATATCTCCTCTGCCTCAACTTTAATTTCACACAAACTGAGTCGGTGTCATTCAGTTCAGTTCCTCCAGAGACGAGAAGCTCCAGATCACACGTGTTCACCAGGACACGTCACACGTCAGGAGAAGGTTTTAGGTCGTTCAGTGGAGTTAAGAGCCACAAGGATGAGAAGACGGAGGACAAGATGCTGTAGTTGATGGGTTTTGTCTGACAACAGATGGAAACATCAGACTGTTTAAACAGAGCTGAGATCAGATGACGTGACACACACATCAGTCCTGATGCTGTGTTGTTGTGTGTTACTAAGCAACAGTTCAATAAATCAATAATCAATAATCACTAAAAAGTGAAAGAAGCTGAAACAGACACAGGCAGAGGTTTAAACTCATCACGTGTGTTTGAAACGTTTTTATTGAAAAGATCAGAGTTAGAAAACAACAACAACAACACAGTGATGTAAAAGTACCGTTGCCATGGTCACATGACTCAGAGCCGCCAGTCAGGCTGCTGGTTGGTAGAATCCGACTCCGCCCACCTGCTCGGCCACCCATGAGTCAGATATGTGGGCCGGGGTCAGAGGTCAGAGCAGGTTTTGGATCCAGATTTTGTGTGTGTGTGTGTGTGATGTCACGTTTTCTGATTGCCTGCCAGCTCCCCCCCCCTTTCCAGTTTTGCCTCCGCTGTGACACGATCTGTCACTTTATTCCATCTGAGCCGTGTCAGCAGAACAGGCCACACACACACACACACATCACTAAACTGTTGCTCACGTCTGTTTTTGTTGTTTATCATTTTCTCACTGGAGGAAAGAGTTGATCAGATCGTTGTGTTTTTTAAAAACAATCAAATCAAGACTGAACTGTAACACAAAGTTATAAAAGCCTCCGAACCAACTTAAACTACGACCAAATACTAAGTGATTTTACAGTTCAACAAAGAAACTTTCATAAAATTTGTCGACGTTCACTTATTGATATCGAAAAGTTAAATGTGTTTGTTCTAAAGAAAAAGTTAAATCTGCACTTTATCCAACTAAAAGATCATCTGTTATCTGTCATCTCAGACAGATAACAATGTTACAGAGTTAAAGATGTCTGTGTTGCTTGAAGTTGTGCGTCCTCATGTTGACCTTTGACCCCTGTCCTCTGCCCACAGGTCCACTCTGCTGAGCAGGGTCTAAACTCTTCAGCTGAAGACACCAGATTAAAGTCGAAGCCCCGACAAGCTAGCGACGCCGTGCTGCGCCACTGCACGCTGTTCGGCGTCGCTGTTGTCCGAACCAAGTATCCCCGTGTTGGAAGGGAAATGACAATCTCTAGTTTCGGCTGGCGAGGACCGTTTTGTGTTTCCCCCCAGCTCTGCTTTTCTTTACCCTCTTGCTCTTTGTGCTGAATATTTCAGGAACAGCTGTTTTTTTCATCTTTGTACGACTTTGTAGAGTCTTTTTTTAACTAAAAAACAAAAAGAAAGAAACAACAAACCGCCACAAAACCTTCAACGATACAAAGCCAAGGGAGGTGCTTCCTCTTGTCCTGATAAAACCTCCTTTTACAACACTTGTTTTTTTTTTTTTCTCACTGAAGCTACAGATGTTAGCTGCTGGTTAGCTAACGCAACACAAATGCTAAACGCTCTCTCTGGTTCCATAAGCCAGCACTCTGTACAGAGAAGTCGAACTCTAACCCGCCACACTGTTGTTCATCGTTAAGTTAAGTTAAGCCGCCATTCCTCCTCGTTTGGTTTTTCTCTTTGTCCTTTTGTATGACACTTGAGTATCTTTATTGTGATGTGTTCAGAGGAAAAATGCACTGGCTGCATTTTAAAGATGTTTTTTTTTGTTTGTTTGTTTGTGTTTGTGTATAAAGTTGTGATTGTTTTGGGTGTTTTTCTGAAGCAGGAGGCGACACATCCTCGTCTGTCTTCGACCTCGGTCAGCTTCAAACTGTTGATCCTCTTTGAGCTTTGAGTTTGAGGCTCACTGAGGTGTGATGATGATGATGATGATGATGATGATGATGCGTTTCCTGTCGTTCCTGACAACCTCTGTTATCACCCTGTGGGGCCAACGTTCATTCTTTCCCCCTTTTTGTTCCTTGCTTATGTAGAAAGTGAGTGTGGTGTTGCTGCCCCCTGGTGGTTCAGTCAGAAAAGTGAATGGATGTGTGTGGTTGAAAAATGTGAACTAAGGATTTTTGTTTATTTGTTCAAAACCCACACAGGCTAATTAATCTCCTTTGTTTTTATTTTCAAATTATCAAAAGTATAGTTTGTTCCCTGTTTATTTTATTTATAAATCTATATGTGTAGTCACATTATGTCCTCATGCCAATATGTACTATTATTTTATTGTTATTTAATTTTGTACTAGGTACATAACATGCTGAAGTAGTCCTCAGATATTGGTTTGATTATTATTTTTTATACAAGTTTGTATGAGACACTTATTTTTTTTTGAGGTACCAGCTCAGAGTATGAGGTTAAAACTCTTTGACTGACTTTGTGTGTTTGTTGCCTTGATGCTCCTCTCACCACAGAGTGCTGTTGTGTTTTATTGTGTACATGCTGTACGTTTCTTTTCCCGCTCGCTGTGTTCATCCATTTGTATTTGGACTGTTACAATCCAATAGAGGTTCAGTTTAATAAATGAGTTAGTTGTGTTTAAAAAAAGAGAAAGTTAATAAAAGAATGTTTAAAAGTAACAACTGGATGTCTGTGGTTCATTCAGTATTATAATATACAGACACACATGTGTACATATTTACATACACATACATATATTTCCACTCACATTCACACATTTTCACTCACATTCGCATATTTTTCTCAGATTCATAGTTTTTTCTCAAATTCACACATTTTCACTCACATTGATATATTTTTCTCTCAAACTCACATTTTTCTCTCAAATTCACACATTTTCACTCACATTCATGTATTTCTCTCTCAAATTCATATATTTCTCTTTCAAATTCATGAATTTTTCTCTCAAATTCTGACATTTTTACTCAAACTTCCACATATTTTTCTCTCAAATTGATATATTTTTCTCTCAAATTCATGAATTTCTCTCTCAGATTCATACATTTTCACTCAAAAATTCATACATTTTTCTCTCAAATTTATACATTTTTCTTTCAAATTCATATATTTTTCTCTCAAATTCATATATTTTTCTCTCAAATTCATGAATTTTTCTCTCAAATTCTCACATTTTTACTCACATGTTCACATTTTTTTTAACTCAGATTCATACATTTTCACTCACATTCATATATTTTTCTCTCAAATTCCTGAATTTTTCTCTCAAATTCACAAATTTTCATTCAAAAGTTCACATATTTTTCTCAAATTGATATATTTTTCTCTCAAATTCATGAATTTTTCTCTTAAATTCATTTTTTTTTCTCAAATTCATGAATTTTTCTCTCAAATTCACACATTTTCACTCAAGTTAATATATGTTTATCTCACGTTCATACATTTTTCTCTCAAATTCATGAATTTTTCTCTCGAATTCACACATTTTCACTCACGTTGATATTTTTCTCTCCAATTCATGAATTTTTCTCTCAAATTCACACATTTTCACTTACACGTTCATATTTTTTTCTCTCACATTCATACATTTTTTTCTCAAATTCACACATTTTCATTCAAACATTCACATATTTTCTCTCCAATTCATATGTTCTTCTCACAAATTACTGAATTTTTCTCTGAAATTCACACATTTTCATTCAAAAGTTCACATATTTTTCTCAAATTGATATATTTTTTGCTCAAATTCATACATTTTCACTCACATTCATATATTTTTCTCTCAAATTCATACATTTTTCTCTCAAATTCACACATTTTCTCTCATACATTCATATATTTTTCTCTCAAATTCATACATTTTTTTCTCAAATTCACACATTTTCATTCAAACGTTCATATATTTTTCTCTCAAATTCATACATTTTTCTCTCAAATTCATACATTTTTCTCTCAAATTCACACATTTTCACTTACAGATTCATATATTTTTCTCTCACATTCATACATTTTTTCTCAAATTCACACATTTTCATTCAAACGTTCACATATTTTTCTCCAATTCATATATTTTTCTCACAAATTCCTGAATTTTTCTCTCAAATTCACACATTTTCATTCAAAAGTTCACATATTTTTCTCAAATTGATATATTTTTTGCTCAAATTCATACATTTTCACTCACGTTCATATATTTTTCTCTCAAATTCATACATTTTTCTCTCAAATTCACACATTTTCTCTCATGCATTCATATATTTTTCTCTCAAATTCATACATTTTTCTCTCAAATTCATACATTTTCACTCACGTTCGTATATTTTCTCTCAAATTCATACATTTTTCTCTCAAATTCACACATTTTCACTCACGTTCATACATTTTTCTCTCAAATTCATGAATTTTTCTCTCGAATTCACACATTTTCACTCATACATTCATATATTTTTCTCTCAAATTCATGAATTTTTCTCTCAAATTCACACATTTTCATTCAAATGTTCACATATTTTTCTCTCAAATTCGTATATTTTTCTCACAAATTCCTGAATTTTTCTCTCAAATTCACACATCTTCATTCAAAAGTTCAAATATTTTTCTCAAATTGATATATTTTTCTCTCCAATTCATACATTTTTCTCTCAATTCATAGATTTTTCTCTCAAATTCACACTTTTTCACTCAAACATTCACATATTTTCTCTCAAATTCATACATTTTTCTCTCAAATTCATACATTTTTCTTAAATTCATGAATTTTTTCTCAAATTCATGACTTTTTCTCTGAAAGAAAAACATATGAATGTGAGTGAAAATGTGTGAATTTGAGAGAAAAACATGTGAACGTGTGCGTAACAGTGTGTGAATTTGAGAAAAAAATCATGAACTTCAGAGAAAGATATATGCATGTTTGAGTGAAAATGTGTGAATTTGAGAAAAAATGTGTGAATTTGAGAAAAAATGTGTGAATTTGAGTGAAAAATATATGAATTTGAGAGAAAAATGTATGAATTTGAGAGAAAATATGTGAATGTTTGAGTGAAAAAGTGTGAATTTGAGAGAAAAATCTATGAATTGAGAGAAAAATCTATGAATTTGAGAGAAAAATATGTGAATGTTCATATATTTTTCTCTCAAATTCATACATTTTTCTCTCAAATTCACACATTTTCATTCAAACGTTCACATATTTTTCTCTCCAATTCATATATGTTTCTCACAAATTCCTGAATTTTTCTCTCAAATTCACACATTTTCATTCAAAAGTTCACATATTTTTCTCAAATTGATATATTTTTTGCTCAAATTCATACATTTTCACTCACGTTCATATATTTTTCTCTCAAATTCATACATTTTTCTCTTAAATTCACACATTTTCTCTCATGCATTCATATATTTTTCTCTCAAATTCATACATTTCACTCACGTTCATATATTTTTCTCTCAAATTCATACATTTTTCTCTCAAATTCACACATTTTCACTCACGTTCATACATTTTTCTCTCAAATTCATACATTTTTCTCTCAAATTCACACATTTTCACTCACGTTCATACATTTTTCTCTCAAATTCATGAATTTTTCTCTCGAATTCACACATTTTCACTCATACATTCATATATTTTTCTCTCAAATTCATACATTTTTTTCTCAAATTCACACATTTTCATTCAAACGTTCACATATTTTTCTCTCAAATTCGTATATTTTTCTCACAAATTCCTGAATTTTTCTCTCAAATTCACACATTTTCATTCAAAAGTTCAAATATTTTTCTCAAATTGATATATTTTTCTCTCAAATTCATACATTTTTCTTAAATTCATGAATTTTTCTCAAATTCATGACTTTTTCTCCGAAAGAAAAACATATGAATGTGAGTGAAAATGTGTGAATTTGAGAGAAAAACATGTGAACGTGTGCGTAACAGTGTGTGAATTTGAGAAAAAAATCATGAACTTCAGAGAAAGATATATGCATGTTTGAGTGAAAATGTGTGAATTTGAGAAAAAATGTGTGAATTTGAGAAAAAATGTGTGAATTTGAGTGAAAAATATATGAATTTGAGAGAAAAATGTATGAATTTGAGAGAAAATATTTGAATGTTTGAGTGAAAAAGTGTGAATTTGAGAGAAAAATCTATGAATTGAGAGAAAAATCTATGAATTTTAGAGAAAAATATATGAATGTGAGTGAAAATGTTTGAATTTGAGAGAAAAATTCATGAATTTCAGAAAAAAATACATGAATTTAAGAGAAAAATTCATGAATGAGAGAAAAATATATCAATTTGAGAAAAATATGTGAACTTTTGAATGAAAATGTGTGAATTTGAGAGAAAAATTCAGGAATTTGAGAGAAAAACATATGAATTTGAGAGAAAAATATGTGAATGTGTGAGTGAAAATGTGTGAATTTGAGAGAAAATGTTTGAATTTGAGAGAAAAATGTATGAACTTGAGAGAAAAATACATGAACGTGAGAGAAAAATATGTGAATGTGAGTGAAAATGTGTGAATCTGAGAGAAAAATTCATGAATCTGAGAGAAAAATATATGAACATGAGTGAAAATGTGTGAATTTGAGAGAAAATGTGTGAATTTGAGAGAAAAATGTTTGAATTTGAGAGAAAAATATATGAACATGAGTGAAAATGTGTGAATTTGAGAGAAAAATTCATGAATCTGAGAGAAAAATATATCAATTTGAGAAAAATATGTGAACTTTTGAATGAAAATGTGTGAATTTGAGAGAAAAATTCAGGAATTTGAGAGAAAAACATATGAATTTGAGAGAAAAATATGTGAATGTGTGAGTGAAAATGTGTGAATTTGAGAGAAAAATTCATGAATCTGAGAGAAAAATATATGAACGTGAGTGAAAATGTGTGAATTTGAGAGAAAAATGTGTGAATCTGAGAGAAAAATTCATGAATTTGAGAGAAAAATATATGAACGTGAGAGAAAAATATGTGAATGTGAGTGAAATGTTCTGTGAAAATGTTTGGTGTTCCTAGCAAATTTCCTAGGTTTGGCTTTCCCCTGCCTGTCTCTCATGATGGAGTCTTGCCCTTAACGGTGCTTTATCTACAGTTTTAAACCAAGTTTGTTATGTTAATGGGCTTTGAATCCTGGTTGTCAGGGGAGATTCTCTGCCATCTTAGTGGCCGCTAAACCAGAAACCCTCATATTCACACATTTTCACTCTCATGAGAGTGTATGTATGTGTGTGAGAGGAGAATGTACGTATGTGTGAGCGACAGTATGGTTGAAACAGAAGCAGGAACTGGATGACACATTCATTTAGAGGTTTAATCTGCACTGATTTAACGTCTTCTAAATAAATGTGTGCTCCGGCCACAGACTGTATACAGGCTCCGCCTCCTGCCTTGGGTCAGGTGGAGTTGTC
Organism: Caranx melampygus; assembly: GCA_019059645.1. Classification (NCBI taxonomy): domain Eukaryota; kingdom Metazoa; phylum Chordata; class Actinopteri; order Carangiformes; family Carangidae; genus Caranx; species Caranx melampygus. The sequence goes on from JAFELL010000543.1 coordinate 25,447, forward strand.
AACAGGCTGGGCCGGCCTGAACAACATGACCAGACGCACCACGTTCACGTTCGGGCTTCCTTTTTTCTTCTTCTTTCTTTCTTTCTTTTCTTTTACATACACATACAGGACCATTTCATTAGTTTAGACAAAACAAAAACCTTTTGATTAGTATGATGGAAACACTGAGCAGAGACACAGACAGTGATATGGCTGTTTTCTGCTGAAGGCTGGAGGAAGTCATCCTAAAGATACATATCTGGCTCCACCTAGTGGCCACATCGAGTTAATACAACTGAGTGTGTTGGAGGAGAAGTCAGACAGTGAGGCACTAAAATGACTGTTTATCAATCTGATGACACACCAACACAACAGTGACAGTGCTCCAACATCTACACACTGACCTACAAGCACACATGTGATAATAATGACAAACAACACACCTGAAGAAAATACTGTGTATTATGATGTAAATGCACCAGAGAAGTACAAAGCCATGACAGCAGCATGTGTCAGGATGAGTCCAGTGAGTCTGACAGACGATTAACAAGAGGAAAATACACAAAACGATATTTTTCATTTTCAAAGACATGTGATCTAACAATTTAAAGGCACTTTTACATCGGACGTGTCCAGCAACAACACATCAAAACATACAAAACCTTCCAGTCAACAACTAAAGGTCAAACACTGGAGACACACCCTCTGATTGCTGCTGCAGGTTCGTTAGGAAACTGAGCCACGCTGCAGCACAAACAGTCAATTCTTCCAGTCTGAACATGTGAAGCTGCCAGACTGCCCTTGAGCAAACCACTGGGAGAAGACTCGTGTTTACGCATCACTGAAAAAAAAGAAAAACAAGTCTCCAGCTCTCTGTCTGTCAATCTGTCTGCCTGTCTGTCTGTCTGCCTGCTTGTCTGCCAGCCTGCCTCTCTGTCTGTCTGTCTGACTGCAGGCCTGTCTGTCTGTCTGCCTGTCTGTCTGTCTGTCTGTCTGTCTGTCTGCCTGTCTGCCTGCGTGCCTGTCTGTCTGTCAGTCTGTCTGTCTGTCTGCCTGCCTGCCTCTCTGTCTGTCTGTCTGTCTGCAGGCCTGTCTGTACGTCTATCTGTCTGCCTCTCTGTCTGTCTGTTTGTCTGTCTGTCTGCCGGCCTGTCAGTCTCTCTGGTTCTGGTTTGGGAGTCAGTGACCTGGATTATCATTATCATCATCATCATCATCATCGTCATCAACATCATCAACATCATCATCATCATCATCATCATCATCGCTCTGTGCTGCTGCAGATGAATCATCAGCTCTGGCCACCTGCCACTGTTGTTCTGTTGGGCCTATCAATGGAATCAGCTGCAGGCCAGACTAGTCGACCAGCGTCACAGACAAACACTGGGAAAACCAATTAATCATTTCTGGATGTGGCGCTGTGGAGGACTGCAGCGCTTGGACTGGACTGGGGAAAAAAAAAAAAGTCTGATGAGGTCAAACAGGATTAATGACGTCGTTTATCATCTGAATGTTTTCATTTTAAATTCAAATTCTAATCGTTTTAATCTCTTCAAATCTGCATCAGTCAGAATATTTATATTAACAACTGATCAACTGATCCACAACTAGCTGGTGAATATAATGATATCCATATAATAATATAAAGAGCCAAACAGAAGTGATGATTAAACTTATGTCAGATATAAACATATACAAGTCCAGATTAATGATTAAACTGATAGAAGTCTGTTTTTTATGTGTTAATTGGTTAATCTTTATACAATCAGGGTGGGCGGGGCTTTGGGTGACTGCTTTGTTGTGACATCACAAAGTGACAGGAAGTCCTGACGGCTGGTTTTAAGGCTCAGTGTCTGAATACAGGCTGTGTGCATTTCTCTGTGGACTGAGGCTTTGATACTTTCACAGTGTTAATATAGAACCTAGAGCTGCTTTATAATCACACTACACATGGACGTCTACCTTTATACTGTATGGAGCTTTAAGACGCACGTCTACCTTTATACTGTATGGAGCTTTAAGACACACGTCTACCTTATACTGTATGGAGCTTTTCAATAATCAATAATTTGCATATCGAAAGTTCAGCTAGATGAGAAACTTTAACTTTTTGTTAAGGTGACATCACTCAGACACGTGAATAGGTCGGTGTGTGCCTCGCTCACACCTGACCTGCCAATCACAGCCGGTCGACGCGCTGTACGCGAGAGCGCGCACAAGCCGAGGAGGAGGAGGAGGAGGAGAGGAGGGAGCGCGAGAGCGGCAGAGGGAGACAGAGGGAGGAGAGGATGCGATGCGACCAGTGCTGCAGAGGGACCGTGTCTCCGCTGATGCTCAGATGTACCAGAGGACCATCTCCTCCCTTTTCTTCCTCTTCTTCTTCATCTTCATCTTCAAAGCTCGCGTGAAGACTGATCCAGGTGAGCACTTCACACTACACACGGTTCATCTCAGGAGGAGCGACAGGGCGTCGTGAGCTGCAGGTGCACGATCATCTCTGATGTTGGAGCCAGTCAACAAGCTGGAGTTAGTTTTTCTTTTACTGATGGAGAGACGTGATGGGGGTGAATCTGTTGAATGTGTTGAAGGAGGCGTCAGAACTGAAGGGAACTCTGTAAACGTGTCTCTGGGAGTGTTTGGATTTTCAGAATAAAGTGTCTGATCCGATCAGGAATGTGATGAATGAAGCGGACTGTATGTGTGAGTGGGCGCCGCTCAAGGCAGCAACAAGACACAGGATTGTTCTGTGACATTTCCCTCTTACTATGAGCTCAGAAACACCGAGTACAGAAGCTGCTGTTTGCCTCAAGTTGGTCTTTTAGCTTCTTATCTGGATGATTTCTCATTTTCACAGCAGCAGCAGCAGCAGCAGCAGCAGATAGGGAGTGACTGTTGATGTAATGTAATACTTCCTGCCTTCTGAATAATATATGAACACAGTCACTGACCATTACACACTGATTTGCTCTTTCTCTCTGTCTCTTCTTCTGCAGCTCTGCCCTGTGAAACCTAAATGTCACAGTGCTGCTGGACGAGCTCGCTGCTCTCTGATAACTTTCTCAATCATATTCAGCAAATATTGACATTTAGTCTCTGGTGCCAACATGGGCAACGGCTCAATGAAATCAAAGCGGTACAAACACAACGACGGCTCCGGTGCTTCCTCCAACGGCCGGGCCCACAAAGATCACGGCGGCAGTGGCAAGAACTCGTCCCTGGATTCCCTGAGGGCTCGGGTGGAGGAGCTGGAGCGTGAAGGCAAAAGGAAGGACGAGGAGCTGAGTGCCAAAGAGCAGCAGATCAAAGGTCTCCAGGAGCAGCTGGTCAAGCAGACCCGGGCGCTGGCCGAGCTCAGCGAGGAGATGCAGAACAAGTGCATCCAGCTCAGCAAACTGCAGGACGTGATGAAGAACCAGAGCTCGGCCTCGGCCCAAGCCTCAGCCTCTGCCAGCGTGGCATCGAGGCCTCCGTCCATCAAAACCGGGGGGAAGGGCAGCCCCAACCTCAGCGTCCGCATCAAGGAAACCCTCAACAGAAGGAAAGGCGCCAAGGCCGGGGTGTCGGCCGAGCCCACGTCCAGGACCTACGACTCCAGCAGCTTACCCAAGTTCTCCTTCGAGAACGCCCGGGTACCGAAGGATGCGAGGTGAGATGTCACGTCTCTTTCTTTCTCTTTCTTGTTTTTTAAAGGAAGGTGCAAAACACAAGATGAAGGGAAAGGAAGCAGACAGCAGGTGGTGAAAGGTCCTTGATTCCCTCAGGCTGAGTCCATCTCTGTGGATCAGCTTTAAAAATGCAGCAGCAGCAGGAGGAGGAGGAGGAGGAGGAGGAGTGGGTGGTGGGTGGAAAGTGGGCAACAACAGTTTAGTGTTGATGGCGTTAAACGATTTGTCCATGTGATCACAGTGGTCTGTCTTCATGGTATGGACATGGTTCTAGTTCCTGGATCTCATGGGTCCAGTCTGAGATCCTGCATCTCTATACTGAAGTGGTTTTCCCAGTTTGGTGAGGCAGAGCCTGGACTGGTACGGAGCCGTTCAAACACTGTGATCCATGCAGCTCATTAATGTCCTCTGGAGCAAATCTCTGCAGCCACGGTCAACAAAGACTGAACCCACATCAGCAGATCGGTGTTCAGGGGTTTGGATGAAGCCTCATACTCTTTGAGTGTCCACGTACACTTTGTGCAGAAGATACAGAGACAAAGGAAAGTGGCCTGTTCTCAGATCAGAGGGTTTTCATACCTTTGTTGGAGCCGGAGTAAAACACTTGAGTGTGACTGTATTTCCAGTCAAACCGGAGCTCCACCCTCACATCAAATGAAATTTAATTTCTCCTGCATTTTCATTGATTTGTGCTACCACCTCTGTGTCACTGTAAAGCCCCACCCCTCCAGGAAGTACACTATATCAAATTAAGGGAGTAAGTTGATCTCAAAATGCTGCATCATGGGAACGTTACGGCCTCAGACATCGTTAAAAAGGGACAAAGGAGAAATCAAAGGACATTTAGGATCATTTGAATGAAGATGAAACTCTCAGTAATGACAATAACAACAAACTGAGGAAGCAAACACTTCACTTGGATCAAGAGATGTTGAAGAATCAGTCTGTGTGTGTGTAGGGAGCCCCTGGTGGCTGTGAGCAGGTACAGACGCTTCACTGATGTGCCTGATGGTGATGATGGACTGTCGCTCTGGTCTCATCTCACTCACTGCTCTGCAAAACAGGTGTTTGTTTCATTCACCTGGTGTTTACTTTTGTGTTTGAATCTCAGTTTGTTGCATATTCAAATAAAATAACATGAAAGTACTGCAGAGAAGATATATGTCGCTACGTCAATAACAAAAAGCCTGTACCTGTACCTGGGCTTAGGTGTCCAGGAGGCTGAGTTCACCTGAGACGACCTCAGGGCCCTGAACGCTTCATATGTGTTTGAGCCCAAGTTTTAAAATCACATCAAACCCTCTGTCATCATCAGGCCATAGACAAAACCTCTGTGGCTCAGTAATGACCAACAGATTAAAAAAAAAAAAAACACCTCCTGACTTTACCTTCACTGCTCTGCAGGCCAGTCGACACACACACACCGCCCACGTCCTCTCCTCTGATGTGGCATCCAGCCTTTTTTTTCACCCTCTGCAGCTTCAATGAGAACAAACACAAAAACAAGCTCTGAGCCAAATTCATCAGTCGAGTTTCACATTTGTTTTCTGTTCTGGCGACATGACAGCAGCGAGTGAGGAGGGATTCATTAGGCATCAGATCCAGTTTTAATGTGCGACCTCGTGTCACGTGACACAACCAGCTCGGGTCTGACAAGGAACAACGACAACAACAACAACACAGAGAGAGAATTATCTAATGAGAGCAGGAAGTCGTGTTGTGTTTTCTGACATGAAAGCCAAATTGTTCGTCTGGTGCTGCTGCAGTGAATAAAACGTGAGCGTGCCGAGTCTCCCTCTCTCAATCTAATCCTCATGGTTAAAACATGTGTCGCTAATAAGCCCAGGATGGATTATATAACCCGGACCGATGGAAATGAGGCATTCAGGGACTCTCTCATGCAGACTGGGCCTTTGAAGAAGAAGCAGAAGATGAGGACTCAAAGTGTTCAGCTGCAGCTGGAGTAATGACACAGCTACAGGTGGGAGGAGAGGAAGATGAAGAGCTGGTTGTCATCTGCTCTGGTGTTTTTATAAAGCCCAGAGTGATGATTTACTGCACACGATAAGGTGGATAAACAGACCACCCACCGCCTGCACCGCCCGCCTCCCATGATCTACAGTCAGTGTTCAGCCGGGGCTCTTAACCTTCACTGCTTTACTGCTCCCAAAGGAAGTGATGTCTTCTTCTTCTTCCTCTTCTTCTTACAGGCCTCTCACCACAGCTGTTTAAATGCACAGCGGTGAACTCTGACAGCTCATGATTATTTTATGTTTTCAACATTTTTTTAAAACTTGATTTATCGTTGACGGGAAACCAGAGGATGTGAACGGGCGTCGTTTGTAAGTAATGTGGATGTGGGCGTGGCGGTGGTTCAGCATCGAACCACAGAGAAGAACTGGTACAGCTGTTTGTTGAGGGACAACGTGACTTCCTCTTGAGAACCTTTCAGGTTCTTGAAGATGTTTCACCTCTAAACACTTGTGGGAAGTTCCAGGTATTTAACATTGGTGGTGAGAAGCACTGACCCATCCCATCATAATGTAAATAATCAAGGTCACATGGGTTGAAGTGTGAAGGGGTGTCACTGTCATAAGCCACCGCTACTGTTTGATAATGGTCGTTCCAGATGAATAAAGATGGCCTCTGTAACATCTGTCATCTCTGTCCACAACATGAACATCTGTATCCTCAGAAGAGCATCCCATCTGCTTTAGACGTAGATGTTCAAAGAAGCCCAACTCTGTGTTTCAGAGCATTTAGAACTGAAGAACCGATTGAAGGTGGAACGTCTTCAAGATCCTAAAAGAAATCCAGTTACCTTTGATTCAAACGCTTAAGACTTTTATGACCTGGATAACTGAGCAGCTACACAGACGGAAACAGACAGCAGCAGCTCCAGTTCAAACAATCTGAGCTCAGTCAACATCAACTAATTCTCGAAGTAAAAAAAAAAAAAAACATATGAAGAGAGAAACTCACCAGCTTTGAGAATATTTACATTTTCAGATGGTTGATGCAGGAAACGAAGGAAAAGTAAACTAAGTAAACGTGATTTATAAAATATCTTTCTAAACCAAAGTTAAAAAGTGCTTTACAGGACAAAAAACTCAAACTTGGAATAAAACTCTGTATTGTCTGCATAAAAATGTAAGAGATGAACTTGAACTGATTGATTAGGTGACCGAGGGCGGAGCATAGAGTGGAAAAGAACAGGGAAGGAGGTCACACCAAGGGAGTGGGTCAGACTACGTGCAGACGTAACTCACAGGCGGTCATACTGGGTCATGCAGCTTGCTCTGACTCCGGCTGCAGTAGATGATGATCCAGTCGTCTGCAGTAAAAACACTATTCTTCACTCTGTGACATTTTGTCCGTATAGAGATATTACTTTAGCTCTTTGCATAATGTTACTTTCACAGAGAAATACATGATTTCCATAATTTGTAACTTTAAGTGTGCAGTATCATATCTTCCGTACGACGTTCATAACCAAACCGTTTGAAAATCGGACAAAAACTTAGCAAGTTCTGGTTCTTATAGAAGAACATGCACCAGAGGCTTAATGCTCTGAGGGAGTGAGTCGACTGAGCCAAGATGGCGGCTGTGTGGTGACGCCGTGTCATTAGTCTTCTTATGGAAAGAGGCACTTCCTATTTTCCTCTCTGATGTCATGTGAGTTCATCCATTTTCTTATCGACCACATAAAGAGCTTCACTTTACAAGCTACATCCACCACACGCAGACACACACAGTGTAGAGCACTCACACGGCACTTTCTAAATCTCCCACACTATGAGGTTCAATATCCTGCATAAAAACACTTTGACATGTGGACTGGAGGAAGCGGGAATCAAACTGTCTTTGTGTTTTAAACACCTGACTGGTTCTGCTCTGTGTCGACAGCGTGAAGAAGCTGCTGACGGACGCCCTGAACAAGAACCAGTACCTGAAGAGGCTGGAGCTGCAGCAGGTCAAAGACATGGTGGAGTGCATGTACGAGTGCACCTACCAGCAGGGGGAGTACGTCATCAAGCAGGGGGAGCCGGGCAACCACCTGTTTGTCCTAGCAGGTAGGGGTCTCATCATCATCATCATCATCATCATCATCATGACTCATTGTGGTTAAATATCACATGACACCTACTGTCCAATGAGAAGCTGGAGGAACATATGACGGTGTCGACAGGTGTGTTCATCAGTGGGTGGAGTCTTGTTTGGGCTGCTGACTCCCTATTGGCTGAAAGAAGCACATGGTATGAAAGTGATGAGAAATGATCGGAGCACATTTTGCATTTTGGGTTTTCTATCCATTGATTTTATCCAATTTTGATCCATTGATCCATTGCCAATATTGTTCAAACTCCAAATGCCTTCATTCATTCACTGTGGAACAAAGAGTCTTTGGACTCAGTCGGACCATTAAAACCAGTCACCTGTTGTAAAGGTACAGCCGACTGGTTACTGGTTATTGTTATTATTATTATTATGTCTCAGTATTGTAGTAAAGCTGTAAAACCTGTTTCTGTTGAGTCATGCAGCTGTTTGCAGGTGTTTTTTCTGTCTGTATCCACCTGCTGTTGACACCATGAAAATCACTGTTGTCTCTGTCTTCACTGACCCGAGAGACGCTGCGGTGTTAATTAGTTCCTCTCTGTAGCACATGTCCATCCCCGGTCTCCTGTGTCTTTTCACTGTCTGTGTCCTAAATGTGGCTTCAAAACAAACTATTGATTGCCCTTGTTTCATATTTACAGACGGGAAGCTGGACGTGTTTCAGCACAACAAACTGCTCACATCGATCACAGTGTGGACCACATTTGGTGAACTGGCCATCTTGTACAACTGCACCCGGACGGCGTCGGTGCGAGGTAAAGATCTCACAGACTGAAGCCAAAAAAAAAAAAAAAAAAAATCCAATGCAAGACTGTGACACACTTGTTCAACTGCTTGTTAATCCAAATATCCAACAGACCAATCACATGGTGTAAAATCAATGCATTTAGTCATGTAGACAAACCCGAGCACCAGAACAGGCAAGAAAAAGGTCTGAGGTCTCTCAACCATCTCTAGAGAACACAAAACAAATCTCTGGCAAATGGAGAAACACTTGGGTAAGAACCATAGATATATTAAGACACCTGGCTGGAAAATGTGATCCAAGATGGCTCCCAGTAAATGTTCCTACCTGTGCAGGTAAGAAACTAATGATCAAGAAGGATCTGAGCCTTTTTTTTGCAAATGCAAATGGAGGTAAAAAAAAAAGGAGAGAAAGTAAAAACATCATTTCATTTGACCACTGGAAGAATGAAAATAATAAGTTGTGTTCATGCAGATATTGAGGTTACTGTGATGTATCATGAGGTCGAACTGAAAAAGTGCTGAAGTTGTCATGTTTTGTCACGTTACTGACCTCTGTGCCCAGCACTGTGTTTCCCATCCTGTTGAAGACCCTTAAACATCACATCCTCTCTGTAATCCGACACCTCCCTGACCTTCATCTGAGATCCATGACTTCTTAAAGCTGAGGATTCACCTGAAAATGACAGTGGGACAATCAGATGCGCCATTGGAGCGAAGTAAACAGGCTTGTGTGTGTGTTCACAAAGGCTTTGCATGATTTCCATGGCTTTGCATCCTGATTGGTTTTCACCTCTGGAGAGTGAATACCATGAACTGTGAGAGTGCTCTTTGTCCGGGTTTGTATATTTGACCAAGTGGCTGCCTGCTGAGCCCCCAGGGGAGGAGGGAAACCCAGGTGACCTCAATAATATTAAGGGCGAACTGGAAACACCTTGACAGTTCGACATGTCTCTCCTGGTGAACGTTCCTTCATGGTCACCAGTTTCTCCAGACCCTCAAACACTTATGATCTACTAATCAGGGTCAAAGGTCAGTGTGTCAATCTGAAACTATGTCCCACTTTCTGATGAATGCGTTGTTGTTTTTTACAGCGGTGAACAAAGTGCGGACATGGGCTTTGGACCGGGAGGTGTTTCAGAACATCATGAGGAGGACGGCTGAGACGCGACAAGAACAGTACCGCAACTTCCTACGCAGGTTAGCGTCAAACTGTAGCCAGTGAACTAGCATGGGATGATGTGTGCTGTGGCGTCTACAAATAGTCTGAACAATAAAATCTGCATATAAGACGTTTGGATGATATCTGTAAATTGCAGCACCTACCATTAATCCACGTGTGATATTTAGGGGAAATCTGTAAATTGCAGCGACTGACAAAAGTCTGCATGTGGTGCAAATCGATGCATAAAAAAATGAAAAGCTGGTGATTGTATAAATCTGACTTCATGAACAATTTGATCAACCACACTGTTTATAAAACTGCTGCATTAACCTGACGTCTTTGACACATTGAATGTAGCTCTGCTGAAAATCTCCCTGGCATCATGTGACTGTTTGCAGATACAGACCTGAATGTTGCTCATGTGTGTTTTGTCTTTCCTGTCAGCGTTTCACTCCTGGCTAATCTACCAGAGGACAAGCTAAGCAAAATAGTGGACTGCCTGGAGGTGGTAAGTCATTCTGTCAAACTCTGTGTAACTCCACTGGCGGCACAATTTGACTTTTCGTTGTGTTGCCTCGGCGTTGCACAACCCTCTGGCAGCTCGTGGGAGCCCCGGCGTTGCAGATAGCTGCTGTCAAAATATCATTACCATTTGGCCATATACCATTACTGCGTGTCAGCATATTCGCTCTGCCTCCAGTTGGCGAGACCTCGCAAATTAACTTGTTGATGAACAGAGCCGATGTTATTCCTGTCATCGCCGGCCGCTGTATATTGTTACCATAATTATTTGACCAAGGCCCCAGAAGGTGTTTATTCAAATGGGGGACGAGTGATTTCTAAAAGATGTGCCAGTGACAGGCTTTTGGTCTGAGAACACACAAGTGTGTAAAAGTGTGTGTGTGTGTGTGTGTGTTGAGACACACAGGAGAGCAGCTTCCCTCCGTTTCTCCACCATGAGCATTGTATTTCAACAGCGAATGAGAAAACGGCTTCGGGGTCAGAAACAGCTTTTCTCAGCGTCTTTTCACAGCGAAAACCTGAAGGTCGTTCGCTCGTCCCGCTGTTTCTCACTCCTCGCACTATCGCCTGTGATGGAGCTGAGTCTGGTACGTCTTGGGGAGGGAGGGGCTGTCAGGGAGGGGAGGGGAGTGGGGCGGGGGAGGGGGAGGGGGCGCTGTAACCTAATAGTGGTGCAGATGTTCGTGGAGAACCAGCCAGATAATATTGAAGCTTCTTGTCAAACAGTGGGAGAATGGAATTTAGTGTGTTCTGCGTGTGTGTGTGTGTGTGTGAGAGAGAGAGAGAGAGAGAGAGAGAGAGAGAGAGAGAGAGAGACCTTCTGTGACAGGTTTTGGGTCTGATTTGTGCAGACTGGAGATTGAGTTGAAGTGATAGAAACAGATGAGTGCTGTTGAAAAGTGAAAAGGTAAAATAAAGAAATGAAAATGAACTCACTGATCGTCCTGATGCACCTGAATGCAACACGTAGAATTTGGGTCGTGTGCACACGTAGCTGGGCATTTATGAAAACAAAGATTTCCCCCTCCGTTGTCAATAACAACATCATACACACCAGGTCATTTTTATAAAGATCTTCATCTGCCAGGATAAGTCCAGCTCTGCAGACAAAGGTCACACACGTGATGTCAACACGGGAATGACTCTTTGCTCCTGTTGTGTTGTTCACTGGTGACAGTGACACACGGGACACTGTCCGTCTGTCAGTCAGTCCGTCCGTCATCTTTTTGTGTCCCCGGAAACACTTCCAATGAGAGGTTGTTTTCTGAGTTTGTACCATGTGCACTGAGTCCTCAGGGCCACCGTAGGAACTGTAACTGACACATCTGACCCCTGTTTGACTGTTTTACGTGTGCCGGTGTCAAAACTGATATTTAACAGCTCCTTGAAGGCAGCACGATGCTTTCAAGGGGGCTGTTGGAGTCTTAAAAATAGGTAGAGCTTTTCCTGTGTGCAGACGTGAAGATGTGCAGATTGAAGATGAGCTGTGACCGCTCCGCTGACTGTCGGTGAAAATGGGACGACACTGACAGGTATCAAACCAGAGGAAGCTGATGGCGAGGTGGTCTGGTGGGGGACTCGAGGTGTTTTTAAGAGGAGACCTGCTCTCAGCCTGAGACACAGTTCAAACCCTGTCGCTCTCCTCCGACGGCCACTGTATCATCCCGACAGGCTTTATAAACAAAACCCTGGCATGTCGTGTCTGGGCGTTAGACTGGACTCTCCTGATGTGTACACCGGACGTAAACAAGCCGGGACGCTCAACGAAAACGCCACTTGTGTCGAGAGTTTTGACAGTAAACAGCAGGGAATGTTTACGCGTGGTTGCGCTGATTTGTTTGTTCACTTCTCACCATGGTCGTCTACAGACGTCGAACGAATCAGAGCCGTTGGTGGTTGTCTCAGCTGTGGGGGTGGGGTGGGTGGGTGGACGGTCGGACGAGGGGTTGGCATCCGTCCCGGAGAAGGCTTCATCATCCTGGTCACCTTCGTTCTGTCTCACCTCACCTAAAAGCTTTGAAATGGAAGGTGATCTGGCAGCTCGCTGACTCAGCTTCAGAGAGGGACAGAGTGTGTCGCTCAGCTTTATGAAGCTCATTAAACTGAACCAAACACTGACACAAGCTGTGCACCACCTGGAGTGTGTTTACTGATTCTAGTCAGACACAGTAAAGAGGAAGGAGACAGTCACTTCCTGTGTTGTAGTACTTCCTGAAGTTTCTCCGCCACCATCAGGTAGAGCTGAGCGACAAATTAGCCTCAATTAATCTGAATTTATTAATCAAAATCAAATTTCAGTTTGTTTGACCAATAGTTAGGGCACAGAGCCACCACCGCTTCCCTGATCACTAGTTACCAAAGCAAATTCATCAAACCATCTAAGTCTGTAAGAATCATGAATTCACTTGAGATCCTAAAAGGGTCCAGATGTTGTGGACCAGGACCAGGACCAGGACCAGGACATAAAGCGACTTGATGATGTGACAATGGGACACTCACTCACTTCACATGAACGAGCTTAAGTCATATATAGTCTATGGCCTGTAAGAGACTGGACTGGAACCGGTACCAGGACCACACAGGAACCCTGACTTTACCAGAACCGGAAGCAGGACCAGTACCAGAACCCATTACATAAAGTGACTTGATGATGTGACAATGGGACACTCATGCACTTCATGTGAACAAACCTAAGTCATATAGAGTCTATGGTCTGTAAGAGACTGGACTGGAACTCAGCCATTAACAAGCTGGACCAGACCGGGGACACAGCAAAGCGGGGGAGTAGGTCGGGGACACAAGGAATGGGATCAACGTGATGGACCAGGCTGGGAACACAAGGGCCCAGTTCCCTTCTGTCTCTCAGGCCCTGAACTCTGACTGACTTGAACAGCATCAACTGTAAGTGAATGAGTGTGAGAGCCTGAAAGGGTCCAGATGCTGTGATAGGAACGGGACAGGACCAGGACCAGGATCAGGACCATTTCCGAAAGTGACATGATCATGTGACAATGGGACACCCACACACTTCACGTGAACGAGCCTAAGTCATATACAGTCTGTGGTCTGTAAGAGACCGGACTGGAACTCAGCCATTAACATGACGGACCAGGCTGGGGACAAAGCAAAGTCACAGACCAGGTCGGGGACACAAGGGCCCAATCCCCTTCTGGGAGATGTGTACAGGATGGACAATAAACCCCTTTGAAGCTAATCAATGATATATGACATCAATATTGATTAGTTGATTAACTGATAAGATGAATGACAGGGCATGAATGGACAAGAAGTGAACTGTAATCTGAAGCCACCTCTGCAGAAATCTGATCTGTCACATGTTTTCATTTAGGTTTTTCTTTTCATTTTTGATTAATGATAAGTGCTTGTGTGATAAACAAAGGGATTCTAATACAGTTCAAACTGTTCATTTAACACACAGACCATTGACTGAACCACAAACGCTGGCAAACTAACCGCCACTGTAACGTGTGCGTGACACACACTGAAAACACCGTCATTAACATAAACTATTGATGTGTATTTCATGCGTCATTAATCCCACAAGCCCTGAACGCCTCGTCCTGAGTGGCAGGTTGAGAGGCTCAAGTGAGGAGAGAGAACATCATGGATGGCTGAACTCCGGCCCTCCTCCCGCAGGGGGACCGGCTACCAGGAATTAGACCGACCCGGTCAATGTTTAAATCAATGTAATGGTTCAGCTCTGACTGTTGTCTCCCACCGCCCACTAACACACCCTCTCCCCCTCTTTCACTCTCCCCCCCTGCAGGAATACTATGACAAGGGAGAGTACATCATCCGTGAGGGAGAGGAGGGCAGCACCTTCTTCATCATCGCACAGGGGAAGGTGATGTAACGTGTCTTATATGTTATAACAAACAGCACAAACACTTCAGTTCACTTCCTGATCAATGTAAAGACTCAAACTGCTTCACTGACTCCAATTCCAGACTCATCTGCTTCTCAAATCGACCACAGTGGAGAACTATTGAACAGTTTGTGCTGCTTGTTTGTGTATTTCCTGTCTGAAGTGTTAACGGCTGTCTGATTGTCTCGTCGTGTGACCTTCACTGTCCCTGCTGAACCCAGATAAACTCATTGCTTTCAGGTTAGCACCTTTGAAAATGAAGACTTCTTAATTAAAAACAGATAATTGAGTGAACAAAAGCTGCTGAGGAAACAAGAGAAAATGAAAATGTGTTCGACCCGAAGTGGAGATTGCTGATGGGATTTTCAATCTCTGCAACAATGGCGCTCATTTGGGCCGAGACACGAGCTGTAATCCTGTCTTTACCACGACAGAATAATAAATCCTCTGCTCCCCCGGTCACACAATGCTGCACGATGTCTCTGCTGGACTGATGAGGACACTGCTTTAGTCTTTGCAGTAAACAGCCGCAGAAAGAAAAAACCTGGTCCTACAAAGTCCTGCAGGACTCTACGGGACTCTGGGACGGTTTAGTGTGAATAAAGCTCCACACTGCAGCAGGTTTGTCCTCCTGCAGCATGAAAGCTATAATCAAAAGACATTCATCAACAAGCCAGTTCTGCCCAATGCTCCACAAAAACAATGAGAGTCTGGGAGGAGTATGAGCCGCCCAGACTCACATCCTCCACCCGTCTGTCTGATAAGTGAGCAACCTGACACCAGGGGGCGAGGGGAGATGGAGAAGGGGCCACAGCGTCCACTGGGGACTTTGAAAATGCCATTATGAGACAGCGGCTCCTCAGCGCTAAGCTAGCCCAACCATAGAAAGACACATGTTGTTGAGTTGGGAGGGAGGGTGAGAGGGTGAGGGGGTTGATACAGGAAATGGCTCCACTGTGCTGCCCCCCCCCCCCCAAACCCACTCGTCCCCTTCCCCCCTCCCCGACCTGGGAGGGAATAAACTCTTGAGAGCCACCAGGAAAAACAGGGGAAGTGAAGGTCACTGAGGTCAAACGGCAGACTTAGTTAAAACGCTGCATGGCTGTTAAGGCTGTGATGTCACTGTCATGTCACTGTGGCCACGGGTGGGACGATCGACCGTGGGCGTGGTGGACCAGTGGTTTTTAAAGCTTCACAAACTAATGACGACGCTGCTGTGTTCATGATGAATCAGAGACTTATCAGAACCTTCCACGTTCAGTCATCATGACTGAATATGTTCTGAGTATCATCAGATTCTGTGACTTTTGTTTAATTTACAAACAAAAACTGTTATTTAGTTTGAAACCAAAAATACAAATGATTGTTGTTTTATGTGGTTTTTTTAAAGAAAAAACAAAAGTCATGTGGTCGACACATTTTTTCTAACAAAATAAGGATAAAAGAAAATGCTAAAAACAAATGATTAATTGTTGTCGTTTTTTTATTCTGACTCTAAAAACATTTTTACTCTGTTTTGGTTTAAAACAAATACCAGAGTATGTTCTTTGTGTTTCTGAATTACAAATGAATTCTGGATTTTCCGATGATACTTCGACCAAACATGTTGACTATATACACTGTAAGCCTGTTGAAAGCAGATGTGCAGCCACAGCTGTGAAAAGCTGGGGAGGGGCTTTAAAACTCCAGATGTGTGTGTTGGTGTTGTGCAGGTGAAGGTGACTCAGATGACCGAGGCCCACAAGGTGCCGCAGATCATCAACACGCTGCACAAGGGAGAATACTTCGGAGAGAAAGCGCTCATAAGGTAAAAACTACTCATTTAACTGACGTGTGTTGTCGTGACATTAGAACAGCCACAGTTTTAACAATAAACTTTTTATATTAAAATGTCTAAACATGACTAAAGCTAGTTAAATATGTGAAAACGTAAGTTGTGTACTTACATCATCCTTTACATTCTGGGCATTGTGTTTACCTGCTCGATGCTAAAAATGGACTTTCATCCGGTGTAAAGCCACACTGCGTACGGCGTGTTTATAAAGGTTATTATCACCTGGTGTGTTTGGGTTGGAAAGTCGGAGACCTCTGCTCCAGGTAAAACCCTCCTGCATGTCCATCTGTCTCTCAGTGATGATGTCAGGTCAGCGAACATCGTGGCTGAGGAGAACGGGGTGGAGTGCCTCGTCATCGACAGAGAGTGAGTATCCTGATGTTTCTTGATGCCAACTTTTGTTCAGTCAATTATCATTTTAAAGTAAAACCTGTGCAGATGAAAGGTCCGGTGTGTCGTCCGATTACCCTGCACTGTAATGAGAGAAACATAGACACCGGCTGGTGTGATCTTCCTTGTTCTTTTATCTCAGTAGGATCAAAGTCAGAGTTGTGAAGCCTATCACATCTGACATTCCAGTGGCTCTATTGTTGACGTGTGGTTTCTGTTTTTCCAGGACATTTGATCAGACGGTGGGCACCTTCAATGAGCTGCAGAAGTACCTCCAAGGCTACGTGGCAACACTCGATCGTGACGACAAGAAGAGACATGCCAGGTGGGTGCATCGCCAGAAGCTCAGGCCGGAGATCTGAACAGAGAGCTTTTATAGAAATGGATCAAATACTAAAACCTGTGGAGAGGTTCTGGAGAAGTGGTGTCGGCAGAATAAAGCAGATGAAACCCTAGTCAGGCAGATTTGATTCTTTTAATGATCCATCTGTCAATGAACAAAGGCTGTTCATTCATTGATGTTTGCAGGTTTTATGAAAGAGGCAGAATAAGTCATGATAATAGAAATCAAACGCACCTTTGCTTGGAGCTCCATGAGTCTTTAATGTTTTCGTCTCCACCCAGGAGGTCGGTGTCGCGCCACCAGAGTCAGCCACTGTCCCCCGACGTCATCCAGCTGAAGGAGATGGTGTCGGTGTTCACCCCGTCCAGACCTTTCGACCACCTCGATGTCATCGCTACACTTGGCGTTGGCGGCTTTGGACGTGTAGAACTGGTAAGCCCTGAAAGATGAACTAACCAACAGATCAACTGACCAACCGACTGACCGAGCAACACACCTACCTATCTGACTAACTAACTATCTACCTATCTCCCCAACCAGCTACCGACCTACCAACCTACCTGACTAGCTACCTACTTACCTACCTGTTTGTGTTAGCAAATTAGCCTAGCTTGACTCATTGCTAAAGCTAGCCAAGTTCTTGAATAGCCTTGTTGTTGTTAGCTAATTAAGCTAGCTAGTTCATTTGCAGGTCTTCCACTGTCATTAATGTAACAGTAAACAATCAAGTTTCAAATCACTTGTTGTTCGAGGTTCAGGTCTGAAGTGAGTTCACCAGACCTCTTTCGCCTGCTGTGAATGCTTGTTGTCTGGTGACATCACTCTCTTGTTGACCTCTGCAGGTGAAGGTGAAGGGCAAGGACATCACCTTTGCCCTGAAGGTCATCAAGAAGAAGCATGTGGTGGACAACAGACAGGAGGAACACATCCACTCGGAGCGGAGGATCCTTGCCGAGGCTCGCTCGCCTTTTGTCGTCAAGTGCGTTGTCTCAGACACATTTCCATTGCTTATCCTCCATGATGAAACCCTGCTCCATTAGCCTGAGAAAACAGCGCGGCGCTTATTAGTTTTTGATGAGATCACAGCAGAGGGCTCGAGCAGATTACATCTTCTCGGTGGGGGAGGGAGGCGGCGGGATATTGAGACGTCTGCTGTGAAAATCTAGTTACTTGTTCTGAAATATTGCAGCAGCAGCTTTTCTTTGCTTTTTGTGAGATTACTGATGATCCAATTTCACTGTATGCAGTGAACAGGCTCAGATATTAAAGCCATTCTTCAACATCTGACCCCCTAGGATCAGAAGCAGTGTGCAGGGTGATATAGTAGCTACACATTCTCCTCAGTTACTTTTAACACTTAATCACACAAAAAGGATCAATTAGTGCCAAATTAGATCAAACATAAAGCTACGATTACTAAATTAATGTCTTTAAATGTTTGATTTTCCACTGCAGCAGATTGTGATAATGATACAGGAGAGTTTCATTAACTATATCACTATTTTTTTTTTTCTCAAAATATTTCCCTGTACTCAATGGGACTCTAATACATATATATTTGGCCTGAAAATCAGACATGCAAATATAGACTAATAAAGAAGACTTAGCAGAGCACTAGAACACTGATCCTTCATACTTTTATTTTGATACCTACTTCCTGTGTTTTCATCTCACTGCAGACTGTACCGGACGTTCAAGGACAACAAGTACGTGTACATGCTGCTGGAGGCCTGTCTGGGTGGAGAGATCTGGAGTCTGCTCAGAGACAGGTAGGACACACGAAGCTCTGAAACTTACATTTTGAAAAACAACATGATTTCATCAGTAGTGGTGTAATCGTGTTACTGGCTTGTTGCGTTAAGTGATGGTGTTATTGTGAGGTTACTGTCTAATGAGGGAGCTCAGACTTAACCTCGTCTTGCATCAAGAGCTGTCTGGAAGTGGGTTCAGGTGCGCTCGTGTAATGAAGCCCCCTGGATGCTCTCGGAGCTGGCAGCCTTTTCCCTGTCAGCAGCATCAATGATGCTCTGTCTCGTCTGCAGGGGAAGCTTTGATGAGCCCACTGCCAAATTCTGCGTCGGTTGTGTCACAGAGGCTTTCGAGTACCTCCATCGCAAAGGCGTCCTCTACAGAGACCTGAAGCCTGAGAACCTCATGCTGGACACTGAGGGATACATCAAACTGGTGAGTGTATTAGGGGCGGAGTCAGGCAGTGCCAAGATGACATCATTCCTCAGTGAACTTATCAGCTCTTCTTCCCAGGTTGACTTTGGATTTGCCAAGAAGATCAGATGTGGCCAAAAGACCTGGACCTTCTGTGGGACCCCAGAGTACGTGGCCCCGGAGATCATCCTGAACAAAGGCCACAACTTCAGTGTGGACTTCTGGTCTCTGGGAATCCTGGTGTTTGAGCTCCTCACTGGCAGGTTAGTGGCTCCAGAGCAAGACTTAAAGTGTCACCCAAAGCTTCCACATAGACTGAGACATGAAGCATCTTTTCTATGTGCATCCTACAGTCCTCCTTTCTCAGGGAGTGACCAGATGATGACCTACACTCTGATCTTAAAAGGCATTGAGAAGATGGACTTCCCCAAGAAGATCACCAAGAGACCTGAGGACCTCATTCGCAAACTCTGCAGGTACAGAAGTGAGAAAATCCAAGCGGTGATGATGTGATCCAGTCTGAAGATCAACTGAAACCCTTAACTGCAGCTAGATCTGCTCAAAGTTTGGACAAAGAGGGAATATTACCAAAGTCTCTTGAGGCAAAACAGTAATTTCGTCATTTCCCGCTCTGCTGAACTTTACAGGCGAAATCCCTCAGAGCGACTGGGCAACCTGAAAAATGGAATAATTGACATCAAGAAGCACAGGTAAAGTGTTTCAGGAACTGACTCACCGACTCAGGAACTCACTGTGTTGCTGATCTCAGCGGGGGAAGATTAGCTGCACAAATTAGCCCTAACTGAACATTATGAATGTGGCCCAGAGGTTTATGACCTCGGCAATTAGATAATCACTGAGCAGTGCGCACACGAGGATGAGCCTGAGAAACGTATTCAAAAGACTTATTACATTATTGAACTTAATAATATAAAACCATGGTGGTATCAGGATTATCGTCCCTCATGACGACAATATGAAGGCTCAGATACCGATACAGATACATCCTCCCAGAGAAAGTCACAATATGAAGGCAACTACCATTTCCACAGGTTTTTAACACACATACTTCTGCGTAGATATTTATGTTGTTTGAAGGTACACATTTTCAAAATCTGTTCGCGTATGTTTTTAACTGTTCTCTGTGTTTCTGTAGGTGGTTTAATGGTTTCAACTGGGAAGGACTGAAGGCCAGGACTTTACCATCTCCACTGAAAAGAGACGTAAGTACAGATATTTATTCAAATGACCCTGAAAATTTAATCCATTCGTCAAATTCAAAGGCCCTCAACCACAAAATAAAACCAGTTCCTCACTGGGTTGAAGTGGACATGTCACTGTGAGATTAGGTGGTTTGAGGTTTCTCCATAAGAAATTTCTCAGCCCTTCCTACCATCTCCTCTCCCTCGACAGATCCTTGGCCCGACAGATCACAGCTACTTCGACAGCTACCCTCCAGACGAGGACAGTCCTCCTGACGAGCTGTCCGGCTGGGATGTGGATTTCTAAGACCTTCTGCTCCATCTTGTCACCATTTTTGCTTCGATTTTACATCCTCACACTGAAACAACTGAACGGGCATTTCAGTGACCTGACCTCACCTCTGAGAAATGTGTCACCTGTGTGACTGCAGTGGATAAACTCACCTAAATCCAACACAGCTGGCACAGTGGTGGTGGGATGGGAAGCCAGTGAGGGATCAGGTCCATGTTGATGCTGCAGTTGTGACTCTGGATGGCTGGGTCACCTGTGGGGATTTAATAGTGGGTGGAGCAAACAAAATGACATTAGGTAACCAACAAACCAACTCTGCGTCGTAACCGACTCCACAATTATAACACACAAGAATTCATGAAAGAAAACGACAACTTCAACTCCACATTTCATATGCTTCAAATGACACGGGTTTTCCACACAAAACTGTTCAATTCAGCTTTTTAATCACCTGGTCAGTTTGTTGTGAAGAGGAGACGTCAGTGAATAACTCCCGAATGATGGAGGGATCCCAACTGGTGGTGAAGACACGAAGCTGAAACTCCCATGATGCTACGCTACTACACGATGTCACCAAACTCCGTCTTCTGGTGTTATTTTGATTGACAGATGCCTTGAGGTGGAAGCAGACATACTGTGCAGTAAATGGGTGTCTCATCTCACAGTATTCTGTCTCTGCATCCTTTAATGAATCTACAGAAGCCTGTGAATCTGATTTCTTTTTCATCTGGATCCTCACGATGGCTCCAGATGTGGTTTACAGATGCAGCTACATTTACTTCTTCTGGTTTGTTGCAGTTTGTTTGAGGAGCTGAGGTGGTGGCGAGGAGGACAAACACACACTCGTCTATCCCTCCCCAAACATTCAAATGAATTTGTGCTAACAGTGTCATACACACACACACAGAAACACCTTTTCCACTTATGGAGTGTGAGCGTCTCGCGGTACGGTGCTTGACCTGAAGAAATATTTACCTTTGTGAAGCTGAGTCAACTCTGCGGTTCCCGGCTTCTTAAACAGAAAGTGAGTTTTCAGCTCGGGCTGCAGCGCTGAGGAGGAAGAGGAGCAGAGCAGTGAAGAGCAGAAAATTCTCTGGGTTTACTAGGAGGGGGCATGGGTTTAAAAAAAGACATTTATTTTCCACTTTTAAACACTTGAGGTTTACGGGAAATGGACGGTGCATCATGTGTCTATGTATATACTGTATACTGTAAAGCACAATGATCAAAAATACACAATTTATACAATCCAAGCTACGTGTTCCTTCCTGTAAACCTTAAAACTGGGTAAATGAACTTTGTAAATATCACATATATATGTATGTATGTATGTATGTATACACTGACAGGTGAATGTGTATGTACAGTGTGTACAGTATGTCTGTAGTATGGAAGCACCTGAGTTTCCTGGATGAGCGGTGGCCTTAAGATAAAGACTTATTTCAGGATACAGCTCTGTTTCTCAACCTTTAGAGTTAATCAAAAAAAAAAAATCAAAACCCAAATCAAAATCAAACTTAAAGTTGAAGTTTAGCTGTAATGTTGGTTTATAGCCAAAATAAGGCTGATACTTGCTGACTGTATTTAGGCTTCAAGAATCTTGATGTGCTTCATCAGGGTTGATGCTGAACATAACATGTCAGTATCATTATCATGATCTGATTTTCTGCAGTGATCCCAGAACCAATATAAAGATCCTGTTTAGTTTTTGTTGAGGGAACCACGGTGATGCTAACGTCCAGGTCAGCCTACAGAAACATGACATCGCAGTGCAGTGCAGTGCTCGTTGCTTCATTTGTGTGGGATCTTGACTGGACTGTACCTCAAAATAAAGTTTTACACAAACCTCATCATGTATTTAAAACCTCATGTCTACTGCCCTGAACACTGTTAGCTCTGGAAGCTATCAGTTGCATTTTAGCACAAAAAAAGGATAATTTTGTTATTTTAAAGATCCCATGTTTTATAATTTAACACTATAGTAGTTTGACCTGTTTATCTCCTCTCTCAGCTTCCCTCTGGAGCTCTAGTAACAACAGGTCAGTGTTGGCCAATCAGAATGGAGGAGGCTCCGAGCCTCTCTTCTGATTGGCTGGCTGTTTCCTGTGTGATCCAATGAAAACAGAGCAGATTTAGAATAAAACACTCAAAGAAACCAAATCCTGCAAGTTGTTGCTGGATGTTTGGGACCAGTTAGTGTGGGGCTTTGTTGTGACATCACAAAGTGACAGGAAGTCTGACAGCTGGTTTTAAGGCTCAGTGCTGAATACAGGCTGTGTGCATTTCTCTGTGGACTGAGGCTTTGATACTTTCACAGTATTAATATAGAACCTAGAGCTGCTTTATAATCACATACACATGGACGTCTACCTTTATACTGTATGGAGCTTTAGACACACGTCTACCTTTATACTGTATGGAGCTTTAAGACAAACGTCTACCTTTATACTGCGTGGAGCATTAAAAGATATTAAACTTAATAGCAATAGCAATTGCAATTGCTATTAAACTTAAAATGCTGTAGTTGCTATAATCTTTTTGCACAGGCTTGTTTCAACTCGTACTGCATTTGTCCAGTGCAATTCTGCAAAACATTACAAACTGTACATTTATATAAAATGTAAATATTGACTTTTTTTTGATCAGTAAGTAACCTACATTTATGTAAATAGAGCTATGCATCTAAGTTTTGCTACTGAATTTTTCAAAATATTGATCTTGTATGAAATGGAAAATGGTACCAAGAGAGACAATGGGAATAAATTGTGGAGTATTTTGCTTCATGTTTGTGTTTTTTTTATTTGTTTGTTTTTGTTTCAGGTTTACAAATGAAAAAAAAATCCTGGATAGATCTGAGTCTGGCATACTTTTATTCATGTCTTTGAATGCTTTGTAAGGAGGGTCAGAGCTCAGA
>JAFELL010000544.1:0-46949 GCA_019059645.1 Caranx melampygus
AGCTGTAGATACATAAAGTCAGGACAAGTCTCAACCCTGTCTCTTTGAAATTACATCCATATACAATACAACTGACTGTTCTCCGATAACACTGTGGTGGAGCCGTGAATGAATAAAGAGCGATGAATGCAGCAGCAAAGGGGTTGTGTGTCTTTGGTTTAGGCAGCTGAAGCTTAACTCAAGGTTAGCATTGCATTTTTTTTTTTTCCCCAATGTGAATAAGTCGTTGTATATGAGTTCACTATTATTAAACCAGACATCAGTTTCAATATCTTTACCCGGTGTCTCAACGTAACATCTGAGTTGTCACTGTCTGGGAACAAGCATGTGGCCTGCGAACCATTCACTCATAATTATCATATGTATTGTCAGAGATCCGCCAAGATTTGTAAACATCTGTATAGATCTGAGCCAGACCCCCATCTATTCACTTCAATTCTACGTTTGCACAATGTCACGTATCAACAAGGACAAACTCAGAGCAACAATAATGTTGAAGTGAGGCCTGATGCCTTCACTGTCTTAAGGTAAACAGTTGATCAATTCAGCAGTGGTACTGATCAGTATTGGGTATTGGCTGATAGGCTAAGCCCAGGCATCAGTATCGGCGTTGGGACTGGATCGGTGCATCGATACATATCACTGTGGTGATGAAACATGCGAAGGTCCACATACTCCATGTCTGTGTGAGTATCGCTGTGTAACATACAAATGACATGTAGAAATGTACGAGTTAGCAAAAGATGACAAAAGCCGAGAGAGAGAGAGAGAGAGAGAAGAGAAGAGACAGATCCCAGCTCTGCTTCATGTGAAACTAACTCAGACATATAACGAGGAATCAAAGATTCAGGGTTGACCTCCAAAATAATCCTTCCTGAGCTGAGGACGGAGTCGTTCCTCGCAGCGTAGAGGACGGCTCTGAGGAGTTTTATCCTTCACTCATCACTGGCTTTCATCTTAAGGGTCCTTTGTAAGTATCAATCATCTCCGCGCTTCAGCTTCCAAAAAAGTCTCGCTAATCAGATCTAGCACAAACAATAAAGGGACTTTTGAGAAAAAGCCGTCTTCAAGGCCCGGCTTGTTTCAAATTGTATTACCACTGAAGATACAAATGGATTTACGTTGCACCTTAACATGACAGGAGCAGCTGAACACTTACCCGAGGTGATCTCTCACACACACACACACACACACACACTGATATGGCTAATTAATGCACATTCAGAGAGGTCTCAGTCTTTAATCATCTCAAGTATAGGCTCTCTTTCATCAAACCACAGAGGGAGTGAAACACCCTGGCTGCTAAATTGCTATTTGTCTCGAGGACATGAAAATAATAATCGTTTTAATCATTTGTCTCAGGAAATAAATGTTGTTCTTCAAACAGGTGATCTCTCAAACACCGTCAGACGGGCCGTCTCCATCCACACTTCAGCTACCGATGGTTTAATCGCTCGGAGAATTAAGCAAACAAAGAGGAGAAGGGAAAAAAGGAGGGAGGGAGAGAGAGAGAGAGAGAGCAGGGTTTTGAGGACATGCACTGAGACAGGTAAAGCCCTCTCCGTTGCTTTCGAGGTGCTAAGTGGCTGGCTATCATGATAACCCTTCACTGCAGCTGTCAGCTGATGAAGTTCAGCATGCAGAAAGAGGGAGTGAGAGAAGAAGACGCAACACACTCACTCTATCAGTCTATCAATATCTCCCTGTCTCTCCGTCTCTGTCTCTTTCTATCTCTGTCTCTCTCAATTCAGCTCAGTTTGAATCTACTTCAGCGGCCAGACAGAGACAGAGTCAGGCAGAGAGAGGGAGAGAGCGGATCCAGTGCCAAGGAGAAACACAAAGCATCAGGGCAAATGATGGAACAAGACGTTCATAAATGATGGATGCTGAATAAATTATTAAACCTATTCTGCCAATATCAATGATAGCATTTGAATACACAGCAGTATATGGTCGATACATTCGGCATAATTGAATTCAGTGTGTAACAACAGGGGACTGTCAGATGGGAGATGGGAGATGGGGGGGCGGAGATGGAGGGTGGGTGGGTGGGTGGTGCAACGTTTCTGTTAGACTTCATTTGTTCCTGTTTTGTTTTTTCGGTGCCACTCTGGAACAAACCTCGCGGCACTATGTTGTGTATTCTCGCTCAGTGACACCGTGTGCTTCAGCATGGCTCTCAGGCAGGAGGTGTGATGTCGAGATGTTAAAGCTGTAACGACACACGGCTTCACCTCTGACTCACATGGTACGGTTTTACAAAGCGAAGCAACAGGTGGAGCTTTGAAGCCGTGGCTCTTCTCTGTGGAGAGAGAGAGAATCTGTTTCCTGGTCAAGAAAGTCTCGGTGTGTCATCACCTCATAATGGCCGAGTCCGTCTCCCTTTGTCTCTCTCTCTCGCTCTCCGTTCGCCTCTCTCTTTCACGCTCAGACTCTCAACAAGCCTCGTGGCCTTTTCCAGCAAATTAGCATCCTTGTTTGTAATGTTTGATGTGAACAGAAACTTGACAGTTTCCATTCATCCAGAGGACGCAACGAGGAGAGCCGAGTATCTACAAAGGCTGAGCTCCACCCGACCTCAGCAAGGTGAAGGTCCTGGCTTCACCTTTTCTTTTGGCACTGAAACTCTAACAACATCCAGCCTGGTTTTCTGCTCTTCAGATAAATGAGTGCAGATTGCATCATTACAAAGCTGCTGCTGTATTTATACAGAGCTGTGCACAAGTTTTAGGCAGGTGTGGAAAAACTAAGAATCTTTTTTAGGATCAAATCAACATTTGCCGCGACCACCGTCAGTTCTTCTCGGTGCACTTTTACACTCTTTGGGGTAACTGGGCTGGCAGGTCCCTCCAAACATGTCGGAGAGTCACCACAGATCTGAAGACACAGAGGGGCCTCCTCAGATCCTCCTGTGTCTCCATGCAATCCCAGACGGACTCCATGATGTTGAGGTCAGGGCTCTGTCTGGGGCCAGTCAGACGCCTCCTGACGGTACTACAGGATGGATGAGCACTGGTATTTTTCCACACCTGCCCACGGTATTCATTTCAAAAGCACATGGACCAGTTGACACCAGCATCATCACCAGTCGTGGTCCAGCTCAGTGGTGTTGGAGTCTGAGATGAGACAGGATGAGCCGAGAGGCTCGTTGCCACTGACTGATGTCTCAAATTCAAACACTAACATAAAGCTCCGTCTGAACAAATACTCAATACACTTCATCTCTGATGTTTATTTACAACCATCAGTGTGCAACGTACAGAACGCACCACCACTAGAAGACAACAGCACTGTCACAGTTTGGGTTTACATGTCTCAATGCTTCTACGTCCAAACGTCCATCCGACTGGACGTTGTCTGAATGTGCTTGTTCTGTGTTTGTTCTGTGGACCCTTTGAAAAGGAGGTGGTTCATCTCCAGGGGTTATTCCCAATAAAGAATATCAACATGTGAGCTGAGCTGAGCTGAGCTGAACGTATGATTGGCTGAAGACAGCACTGTGGGTGAAGCAGACAAAACGTCCAAATGAAGCCTCAAAGCAGGTGGAAAAGATACGGATCAGGACGTCCAGTCAGGACTGAGGATTAAAAAAAAAAGCCAGAGCGGAGACAGGAAGCAGATCCTGATGCTGATTGTGGACTCTACTCAAAACGACTGTCATATGATCCTACGGTCAGATTCAATTTACAACGACTGACAACAGAATCAGGAGCGAGACGTGGAAGGTGAAGGCATCTGAAGCACCACGTGATGTCAGGGTTACGGTCCTCACAGCAGCTGTGATGAGTGTTTTTATAATGACGGGACGTGTAACAACAGTGTGATGATGTTAAATGGGTCATCTGTAGTGGAGCTCACCTCCCCAGGCTTATTGTCTATCTGTCACTGCTGTGGCTCATTCTGTCACATGTTTCAGCAGCAGCAGGCAGTTATTTTCAGAATAAAAGCTCCTGTACTCTGCCGCCTCAGCACCGCCTCAGCACCGACCGGCAGACGCAGACACAGTTAGCAAAGAGCTGCGGCGTTTATCAGCTGATGATGTTTCCCTCAGGAGTTCGTCCTGGGGGTAAAACAACAACAACACGGTGGATGATATCGGACTTTCATTCATTAAGGTGGACGGAAAAACCAAACCTAATGAATTATAATGTCGCTGTGTAATTACTGGATGTGTAAATAAGCAAGTGCTCACTGTAATGACTTAACAATAGTGGTGGTGGGTGGGTGGGGGGGTCTGTTTTGGTTTCACAGCTTGTTTCCACACATGAGGCCAAAATATATATATATATATATGTATTGATCAAATATTGATAAAGTCAATGCAGAGAGTTTTCAGACGTCACTTCCTGATTCTGCCGAGGCTTTAGATCCTTTTTACCATAAGAAGTAGTTGTTGTTATGGAAACATCGTGTCTTGAAGAAGAACAACAGAGGAATCACCTCAGCTTTGATGTGTATCTACAGAGGGTTCCTCTGCTCTCCTCGTCCTGTTGTTAATTCCACTTCACATTGTATGTTTCTGTGAAACTGGAAGAAACTTTTCCTTCTTTTTGTAGTCGATCCGTTTCCCTCTCCCATGTTTACTTTGGTCTTTTGATCTACAATCACAATCTCCATCTCAGCAGAGGATAAATGTCATGTTCCCCACGTGGAAATCCACAAACTCCTCTTTTTCTACATCAGAGCGGAAACCAAAATACACGACACGACGCGCGTTTCCACGGTGTCGTTTGTTTTTTTTGTGTGGATTGATGAACTTTAAAGTTGATATCCATACAGTACATCCAGCTCGAGGCTCTGAGGAGCACACCAACGTCTCACTCCTCGAAACTGTCAGAGCGATTTTCACATGATTCGTTTCACCGTGCGAGTCACCTCTCAGAGAGGGAATGATCTGATTGTTGGAGGAAGCTACAGCCATTAGACCTGCAGAAGCATTTCCATTCATGCGAACTCACACACTGGGCATTTGGCTGGCTGTTAACCTCACACACACACACACACACACTCTCTGTGCCTTTACTCTGTCTGACCTCCTCTGGTAACCACCCACCCACCTTTAGGTCCAACCCAGTGTTTCTGTCTCCATCTTCATCCGTCCGTCTCTATTCTCACCTTTTCGCTCTCTTTCTATCTCTGTCCACACACACACGCACACACACACAGAAACACACACGCACACACACACCACACACACACAAACTCCCAAGCACTTACCCTCATGATCCGGTAATGCGAGTCTAGCACTTGTACTCCAATTATTCTCCTGTACTTGTTCTTGAAAGGGTTCTTGCCTCTCTCTTAGCTAAAGAATGTCGTGCCCCTTGTGATTTCTGTTGGACTCTCAGAGGGCCGCCGCCGCCGCCGCCACCGCCCACCGCCACCGCCACTGCCGCCGCCGTTTGTCTCTTCAAACTCATCCATTTTCAAACACACATTTCAATGCTCTTTGACCTGAGATTGATTTCAACACAAATAGTTTAGAGAGAAGTAGATTTTTCTGAGTCTGAATTTGCAAGGTTGATCAGGCAGCGGAGAGTCGACCTGCACGATGAGCTTCAGGATGTAGAGGCTCAGCATCTCATGATGACGCTGTGTCATTATAACGGTTATTAGTCTGGACTCTGTTTCATCATAAATGGGGAGATGACGGGAGGGAGATGATTTTCAGCTCCAAAAAGAAAAATCCAAATTTCAACCTCGATGCAGCCACTTCCTGAAACGCCCCCCTTTCCTCTCATTGGCTCATTCTCATTGGAGGCCCACGTGTTCTTGTTTACCTTGTATGTTGTTAAATACAAACATGGCCGGCTACGAGGTGCGTCCTGAGCCTGACCTACGGCTTTCATCTTCTTTGTGGAAGGAAAACAGTTGTGATTTTCTGTATAGATGGCGGTGGGCGTCGTGTCCTGTTTTGTCTGACGTCAGGTTTTGAGCAAATCTCGCAGAGATCTCGTTACCGAGCGTCAGAGAGACTGGAAACCATGTGATATCTGGCTGGTGGATTACAGCAGGACCCCTGCAGCTCATGTTGTGCAACACTGCAGAGGTTCAGCACCGACACATGACATTATAACACTAAAATATGGAACAGCATCATATGCCTCCTTTAACTCAGACACATCCCACTCTCTACCTGTAGTCTGAAGACACACACATGCATGCACCCACACACACACACACACACACAGAGGCAGGCCTATTTCACAGCCCCAGTTTCTCCGCCAGTGGTCAGCCTCTGCTTGATCTTACTGTAGTTTTCCCAGGAGGGACGACACTTTCATGCCATCTATAATAAGCAGATTTTCTCTGACCTAAAACAGAGTTAATCCTCATGCGAGGTCACCGCAGAGCACATACACTGCTCATCAGGCTATATGGTTCCTCTGGTGTCTTTACCGTGGGTTTGTGTTGATGTTAGCAGCATTAGCACTGCAGTTGTTTTGTTATGTAACTCCTTTCAGAAAGCTTGCAGAAAAGTGCCACGTTCTGATATCATGAATAAACTAAAGCTTTCAGCCGCATGCAGACGAACATTAGGGCTGCCAGGGAAACCGAGAGCATCAGTGCTAAGTTACAGCGGCGGAGAGAGAGAGAGAGATATCTGCGCACAGATAATCTGCCCCCATCTCTGTTACACATTTGAGGAATAATCTCCATCTTTCATGGTACGGTGTCATCAAGAGCTTAAAAACCAGTATGGTAATGGTGGAGACAAGCGGTGCCATCAAGGCAGCGCCGAGCGACAGCCGTGCTACAGTGTAAGCTCTCAGGGCCGCGGCGCATTAATGGCATCCATGCAGGCACAGGGTGACCATATGCTCGGACATTTGGTGAAGATACATGCACTCACACACACACACACTTTACAGTAGCAACTGTTAGCAGCCAAGTAACACAAGGTTCAGCTCCGACGTGTCACCCTTCTGCCTGTTGGTCAGTTTGGATTCGTTCCCAGCGTGAAACCATGAATCCAGACAGACGAGCTGCAGAGCTCAACACATTTCACTTCATCATGTGCGCGTCTTTACAGAAGTCAACTTTTAACTGCAACAAGTGGAGAAATGCACTGAGCTCTGTCCTCCATCCTCCTCCTCTGCTGTCTCTCTTCATTTCTCCGTCTGTCTCTTGTCTCTGTCTTTCACTCGAGCCCTTTGAAAAGCAGCGGTCACCATTAGCGGGCTGACCTCCACTGCAAGAAGATCCAGAGGATGTAAAGAGGAAATCTGTCCGGATATGACAGCGATGTGGGGCTTTTAACTGGTCACTTAAGCTAAGGAATAATCATATTACCCGGCGGAGACAACACACTGTACCACTGGAGAGCATGCAACGGCACAAACAGTCACTCAAGCACAAACTCAAATCCATTTTCTCTCTCTCTCTCTCTTTTTGCTGTAAATCCACCAGATGACTGATAAGATTTCCCAATTTGCTCCAGAGACAGACGACGGACAGAAATTACACGTCCAGGAGATTCAGTTGTTTTCTTTCTTGTTCATAACGCCAGATGAAATGATGAAAAGGTCACAAATTTTACAGCTGTGGTTCAGTCAGGGCTGCAGCTGGAGACGGACGGACAGGCAGACAGACAGACAGGAGGCAGGCAGGCAGGCAGGCAGGCAGCGTGTGGATGCTGAGGATGAGACCGGCTCAGTCAGAGAGCTGCTGGCTGTTATGAATCACACCTGTAACATTTGCTGCTTCCTCTCCATGCTAATTAAAGATGCATGGCTTTTTGTATGAGGGGGAATTACCAGAGTGGGTGAGCCGGGGAGACACACAGACACACAGATCGAAATTTAACACAGGGCTTAATTTCCATGCGCTTTTCTTATTCCTCGAGGGGGGAGGAAACACAGTCAGTCAGTCGGTGCACTCGGCAAACTCACACAGAAACCCCCCCCCCCGATTTTCCTCAGATGCTCCGCTTTGGGTTTTAAAGACACACACTGCAAATACATCCTACCTGCTTTCCAGCACCACAAGGGGGAAACATTGTCCATCAACTCCACACGCTCTACTGAAGCTTTTGGGGGGATTGTTTTTTCTTTCTTGTAATTTTTCTGATTGTATGTTTGTCTCTCACCCCCCCCAGACACACACACACTTGGTTTCTCCCCCCCCCCCCCCAGTAACATAATCAATGTGATTCATCCCTGTCAATCTGAACCTTAAAACTCACTCACATCAAAGACCCACATCCATCATACATCTCAAGGTCACAGATGGACCGAGGATGAAGGGCCCAGATAAATGTGCACGAGTGATTTCCTGTAAGTGTGTGTGTGTGTGTGTGTGTGTGTGTGTGTGTGGAGAGACAGAGAGAGAGAGAGAGAGCAGGGCTGGAGATTGAATGTGTGTGTTATAGAGAGAGAGAGAGAGAGAGAGACACAGGCAGACACAGAAACAGCGACAGAGACAAAGGCAGAGACAGTGGTGGTGGTTGGGGGGTGGTTGGGGGTGGTGGTGGTGGTGGGGGGGGACTAATGGAGGAGCAGCACGGAGCTCAGCACCACCCTAAGAGCCTCTGTAAGCCAGACTGAGTCGTGGTCTGAAATTAGCTGATTTTTCACTGTGAGCACTGCACATTATCTGGGTGGGGGCGGAGGAGGGGAAACAGAGGGGGGGGGGGGGGGGGGGGGAGTATAGAGCGGGGGGAGCACGGAGAGAGGAGGCAGAGGAGGAGGTGGTGGTGGTGGCTGGGTGGGGGTTGGCCGGCGTTTAACTTAACAAGATTAATATGTTTGCCTCATCTCTCTGGGTTTTATTTCCCTCTCCTTGCAGGGCCCTTGTCAAATCTCTTTGGACAGGCTCTCACACATGACGCCGCTGGAAGGAGACCTGAAGGACACGCGGCGCTGCACAGTGTCAAGACTGAGACAGGCGGAGAGAGACCGGGAGGAAGGAGCGCTCCATTTTGTGACTTTGTGATTAACATGGGGAGTCAGGAGAAAAAGCAGCACGACACAAGTTCTGTGCTCGATTACCATTGACTCCGCCCCCCCCACCCCACCCCACCTACCTCCCCCTCACCTGCTCGCCAGTCATTTCTTGAAACATGAATTAACCTCTGATGTGAAACGGAGACTCGGCTGCATATCCAGTGCTTTTCATATATATATGTGTGTGTGTGTGTGTGTGTCCCCACACACAGATGTTGGGTGGTTAGCCAGATTAGTCAGGAATAATAAAATCAAATCTCAGCCCCCCCCCCCCCCAAAAAAAAGACATTTGGACCATATATCCAGAATGATTACGTTGAGAATAAGTGTGTATGCAGACAGAGTATTTCTCTGAGGAGATTAAAGAATAGGTATGATGAGATTAAGGAGAGGGATGAAGCGATTAAGACTGACTACTTTAAAATGATTATGAAAGGCTTAGAAGGGTTGGTCGCATACGGCATATTAGAGAGAGAGAGGCAGAGAGAGAGAGAGAGAGAGAGAGAGAGAGGCAGGACACAGAGCAATCTGGAGTTTTTGATCCATGGAAACAACAAAGAGGAGCGAGCCGTGCTTGTTATAGTCTTATGTCAATAGCATTTTCAACAGTGTAGCTTGATATTACTGTGGAGAAAGAAGAACAGAGGAGGGAAAACAAAAAGAAAAATAAAGGCGTATGCACTCCCACATGACCCAGGAGAAACAATGACAATCAAATGGCCTGCAGCAGACTCCCCCCCCCTCCCTCCACCACCACCACCCTCTCTCTCTCTCTCTCTCAGTGTCCCCCCCCCCTCTCTCTCTCTCCTTTTCTGTGTACTTTGATGTACAAAATAGCCCCAATCCATAAACAGCACCATTACTTTGACTGCCTACCTACACTGCTCTCTCTCTTTCTTCTCTTTCTTTTTCCATCACCCCTTCCTCACACACACACACACACACACACACACACACAGAGATGCACTCTCCACGTTTTCCATTCTCTCCAAAGCTACTTTTTAAAAGGTATATTTTGCCAGGGGCTTTCTTTTTTGTGGTGATGGGTAACTATATATATACACACACACACACACACACACACACATATATATATATGTGAAGGCCGTCTATAGTGTTGATGCTCAACATCAGATACCATAGGTTGAAAATCATGTGAGTGACAGAGACATATCCCAATGTTCACACCTCCTCCGTCCGTCCGTCCACCTCTGTATTGTTCTATCATCCTGTCAAACCTTTCAGAGCTCCGCAGGAAGCAGCACAGGAACGAGACTTTCAACCAAACATGTGAACGGCTTCATGTTAGTCGACCTTCAGAGTCCAATAACTACAGGTGACCCCTGCTGACACTCTGTATAACAGGTGGCAGGAAGGAAGCATCTGATTATCAAGACCCACTTTATACATTTGAGCAGCGTGTATCAATACAAGTCAACGACGGACACGGCAGACAACACTTTACATGTTAAAGGATGATGATAGAAGATGACACGTGGGAAGACATCTGCTCTGGATGGAGCCAAACATTATGGTATGGTCAGGGATCGTACCCATGTCCTCGACCATTCTCATTGGACGAAACGTCCAGACCGCGGTTTACCACTGATCACCTGCGTATACACTGTGGATGAAGGTCAAATCCAGTACGCGTCTACCTGATGGAGCATGTGACCGCTCTGCTGCAGATTAAAGAGCCTGTATTCACTTATTACTTTACACCTTGTGATGTAATGACCATGTGATGTCACTTTGACCCTGTGCGACGTTTTTATATCTTAAACATGTGCAGAAAACAGTCCAGGCTCAAGGTGGTGGTGCAGCTCTGTTCTGTATGATTAAAGCTGCTTGTTAACGTTTGTGAATGTCAATAAAGTTTAAAAAAAAAAGAAAAAAGTGGGTTTTTTATCTGTTAAAGGGGTTTTTGTTTTTGAAATGGATGTGCTGTTGGTTCCTCAAACAGTGGTGTTTCTACACACTTGTCATGGCTCTGTGAAACAGGACCCAGGAGCGTGACTCAGGAGGCAGATGTAAAAGTAAAGAGTCTCAACTTAGAGAAAGAAAACAAGGATAGAACAAAAAAAAAAAAAAACAAGCAAGAAAAACAAAATACAGAGGGTCAACAAAACTGTCAAGGCCAAAAACACAATCAGGATCAAAACAGAGCAGAGCGGTGGAAAGATGAGACGAGAGGAAACGGACCAGTGCGTGGACCGGGGAGCTAATGAGGGAGGGAGGGAGGGACAGGTGAGCAGGTGAGTGGGAGGTGGGGGGGAGAGGAGGAGCAGGCAGGTTGGAGAGGGCATGGTGAGACTGAGAGAGAACACACTACACTTCCTGTGCATCCCACGGCCTGACGGCTGCACGTTTACCCCGACGAGTCCAATTAAGAAACACAAAGACACGACGATGAAAACGTCCTGCGCTGAGTTTCGGTTCCTCTCCACAGTCCAGACGTCCAAGTCCTGAAGAACGCGTCTCTTTGTCGCGGCCTTTCCACCAAGAATCCCTCCCTAGCAACCAGCTATTTTCCCTTTTCCCTCACACACAAAGGGCATCAAACGGCAAATTCAGGTCAGGCAGTCAGGCAGGCAGGCAGTCAGGCAGGTAGGCAGCCGTCTGACATTTCATTAGTGGCGACTGTCAATGAATAGCTCCTTTGTGTCGGCTGACATGTTTGGGAGATGTGTGTTATATTTGGTGCTAACTGTCACTTGAGCTCACTGTGTGTTGAACGTACTGTAGAGGCTGTTGAATTAAAGTGCTCTGGTGATTATGGTTACGCGGACTGATTTCACCATGTGCAGGAGGCCTGGGAACACACGACCCATTGTGTGGAGACATTTTCCCGTCATGTTTATGAGTTGACTCTCAGCTCTTCAAGTCTCCAAGGCAGACTCACTGAGGACAGGGGTTTACTCTAACTCCTTGTGGTAAACAGCCACATGTATATGTTTATTTATTATGTCAGTTATCAAGTGATCTTGAAGGTGAAACACTTCCAGCTCATGGTCATTCAGTTTGCATTCACACAACAGCATGTAAACAGCACTAACCATGGCAACGTGCTGACAGTGAGACTCCAGCAGCAGCAGCAGCAGCAGCAGCAAGTGAGACGCTCAACCGTGTTCCTCTCATGCTGAAGGCAACACCAAAGAGAAGAAGACAAGACGGACGTCGGGTGAAACCTGAGCAAAAGTCTCCTGAACCTGTTGCATCGACATCCAGAAACCACCACCAGCAGAGAGTTGGTGACTGTCATCGGCCTGTAGCAGGACGACATGAGGCGCCTGCAGGTTGCGTTTAGCTGAACGGCCTTCATGTCACATATCTAAGGACACTGGTGCTGGCTTGGCAAAATGATATGTATGAGTAATGGGATGCCGCCCACATCCGGACACTCTGGGAAGGTGAGGGGCTGCTGCCAAGCTCCCAGTCAGTCCCTGTTGACCTCTCCTTCCTGAGCACTCAGCAAAAATTTGCAGATGACACCCCCATGGGCCACACACACACACACACACACACACACACACACACACACAGCGGCAACGACATATGTCAGCCATTTTTGTTCTTCTTCTGTAATTCTGTTATGTGACTGCACGACTTGTATAAGACAAGACGATAAGACCCATTGTGGAGGAGGAGCGGGGGGGGGTAAAAAAATGACATCCGCCAGCCTTTTGAATTGAATGGACGGACAAACAAAAACACACAAACACAAAAACGAAGAGCACAGAGCTGCGAGCATGTCACCTCACTGTGCACACATGCCAACTTCTGCTCCTTTGCCTTTTTTCCTTTTCTGATGAGCAGAATTTGGACGGCGCTCTGGGGCAGGCAGACACAAAAAGGGGTGGTGGTGGTGGTGTCGGGGGGTGGGGGGTGGGGGGCTCCCAGCACACTGCTGATTCAAGACTTCAGCCGAGCAAATCTTAGGCAGAGAGCTGAGAGCAAAGAGCTGGCCATTTCGCAGTTTGCTCTCATCTGCCAATTTCTTCCTGGGGCTTTCAGAGTCAATCAAAGAGCTACCAGAATGCTCACACCAGTCTTTTAATTATTCATGGTAATTCTATGCCACTACACGCACACACACTCCTCTGCAGCCCCTGTCGCCTCCCCCAAGCAAGGTGTGCTCTGATGTGTTTATGTGTACTGAATATATAAAGGAAAAAAAATACTTCATCCATTACAAAACAGACACTCTGCTCTGCCCCGTGCTACGCTGGCAGCTTTTTTCAGGGTCGTCTGGCTCCCACTTCTGTGGGAAGCTGAGCTGATAAATGTTTGGTCCCGTGAAACCCTCCCTCCCTCTCTTTTTTTTTTTTTTTTTGCCCTTTTAATCTTTTCTTTTTTTTAACTGGACATGTTGCTCACTTCATATCAAGCTTTTCCAAAAAAATCTGGGCGATTCCAATATTTTATTTTATTTGAATATCTGGTATTTCATTACGATCTCATACATCTTTTTAAAGGGCGGTGTAGCCCGACCCCCCGATACCATCTGTGGTTATTGTGCCCATTCAAACAGCTCAAATCCCTGATAATAGTCGCGCCTACAAGGGCCAGCCCGGTGTAAAAAGGCCTGTCTATCACCGTGTCTGCAGGGGGATTGGAATTTTTTGATAAGCACCGGCTTTGCTGAAATTGCATTCATTTCCTTCTATGAGCTAATTAGCCAGAGAGGGGGCAGCTCTGTCGTTCTTGGCTGTCCGTCAACCTGCCAACAACCACTGACATCACAAGGTAGATGTCAAGTTCAGCCTTTTGTGTCTGAGACAAGCCTATTACCAGGAAGTGTGAGCAGGAGGGTTTAAGTGGGTAGAAGGCTGCAGCTTGATGCTATCAAAAATCCTTTAGAGGAAATCAGCTCCACTGCAACGAAATTTACCTCCAACTCCACAACAGCCGGGTATCACATCTACAGCTCTGTATCACATCTACAGTTCTGTATCACATCTACAGCTCTGTATCACATCTACAGCTGTGTATCACATCTACAGTTCTGTATCACATCTACAGCTTAGTATCACATCTACAGTTCTGTATCACATCTACAGCTCTGTATCACATCTACAGTTGTGTATCACATCTACAGTTCTGTATCACATCTACAGCTCTGTATCACATCTACAGCTCTGTATCACATCGACAGTTCTGTATCACATCTACAGCTCTGTATCACATCTACAGTTCTATATCACATCTACAGTTCTGTATCACATCTACAGCTGAGTATCACATCTACAGCTCTGTATCACATCTACAGTTCTGTATCACATCGACAGTTCTGTATCACATCTACAGCTCTGTATCACATCTACAGCTGTGTATCACATCTACAGTTCTGTATCACATCTACAGCTTAGTATCACATCTACAGTTCTGTATCACATCTACAGTTCTGTATCACATCTACAGCTCTGTATCACATCGACAGTTCTGTATCACATCTACAGCTGAGTATCACATCTACAGCTCTGTATCACATCTACAGCTGAGTATCACATCTACAGTTCTGTATCACATCTACAGCTGAGTATCACATCTACAGTTCTGTATCACATCTACAGTTCTGTATCACATCTACAGCTCTGTATCACATCTACAGTTCTGTATCACATCTACAGCTGAGTATCACATCTACAGTTCTGTATCACATCTACAGTTCTGTATCACATCTACAGCTCTGTATCACATCGACAGTTCTGTATCACATCTACAGCTGAGTATCACATCTACAGCTCTGTATCACATCTACAGCTGAGTATCACATCTACAGTTCTGTATCACATCTACAGCTGAGTATCACATCTACAGTTCTGTATCACATCTACAGTTCTGTATCACATCTACAGTTCTGTATCACATCTACAGCTCTGTATCACATCGACAGTTCTGTATCACATCTACAGCTGAGTATCACATCTACAGCTCTGTATCACATCTACAGTTCTGTATCACATCTACAGCTGAGTATCACATCTACAGGCAGGTATCACATCTACAGCTGAGCATCACATCTACAGTTCTGTATCACATCTACAGCTGTGTATCACATCTACAGTTCTGTATCACATCGACAGTTCTGTATCACATCTACAGCTGAGCATCACATCTACAGCTGAGTATCACATCTACAGTTCTGTATCACATCTACAGGCAGGTATCACATCTACAGCTGGGTAACATTATTGATTCGATTGCATATTGATTCGTTTCCACTTTAATACCAGTTTTACTTGGTTATGGAAGAGATTTTTTAATGCTGTGAATCCTGCTCGGATGGAACTCTCTGACCTGATGCATTATTAATCATATTAATGTTTACATTAAAAATTGACCCAAAAGCAGTTCCATTAATGCACATTTATTTAACATGACCCACTCCAGAAGTAAACAGTGTAGCTCCCTCCTAAGTACAGCCGTGGGTGATAATTCAGGTGCTGAATTCGGCAGTGAGCAGACACAACAACATGTAAACAGCCACGGTGACATCTGGGATCTCCTCCAGGTAGTCTCGACTGACACACAGGAAATTGCGGACATCAAGAGATCGATCAAAGAATTGATATCGGACTTGTCAAATGAAGTTCGATATGAATCAGAAAATAAAAAACAACTCGCTGTAGTACACACACCAGGCCTGCGGTGGCGCTGTAACACTGCCAACACAGGTTACAGGTATGAGGCGTATGAGTGTGAAGACGACAGTAAATAACACTTACTCATCACATTTCTGGCGACCTTTGTGATGTGTCTGTTGATGTTGCGATGACGATGAAAATAAGATTAATCATCAGCCCCAGGCGGCTGCATGGGGGGGGGGTTGAAACAGGATGCTAACATGCAGCTGGAGCATTCAGCAGCACAGCAACATGCTCTTAATGTCCCTTCACAACACTGATGTCAGGAGTCTCAAAGAGAGGTGCTGCTGCACTTTGGGACTCTGAGGGAAAGGTGATCTCCCCAGTGCAGAGGAGCTGTTAAATTTTTGTTGGTTGGCGGTTGGAGAAAAATGGCACACCTCCTGTCTCTGACTCCTCTTCACAAGCCTTGTCAAAGATAAAAAAAAAAAAAAAAAAAAAAAAAGAAATGGGAAATGTTTCATGTCTCCTGTCTTTTCCTGCCAAAAGCGAAAAAGGAGGGCAAAAGAAAGCTGGGATAGATACAGTGACATACCAAGGGAGGATGTGGCAGGGATAAAAGCATGTCATTTTGTAAGGGATGATCATGAAACTGCCCCCTTTTCTTCTTCTTCTGTTTTTTTTTTTTTCCTCCCAATAAATAAAAAATAAAACTTTGTCAGGATTTGAAGGATATATTGTTCCTGCTTCACCCTACCACTCAAAACAGCAGTGGGACTTTGAAACGAGGTGGGGTGGGGGGGGGGGGTGGTGTTTACAACACAAGCCAGTCAGAGGCATCACTTCGATACGAGAGAGACAAGAAGCTGAAGAAGAAAGATCTGCAATCAGCTCCGACTGACAGTGTTTACTGTTGTTGTGCCTCACTAATTGATCCTCTCAGAAGTTTAGACCACTCGTCAGCAGCTGTGCATTGATATATTAATACTCCTATTTACACCCGATCTGTTTTTCTGCGGAGATTTCAGGCCTGAAACAAACAAACAAAAAAAAAAAAACACACACACACATGCAGACTTTTGATGATCAGAGCTCTTGTTATGTCATGTTGTGGAGATTGGTTGGACACTAACAGATAACAGAATGTGGATCCTATTCTCTGAAGAGGACACATTTGCCATAATAGCTCTCATTCACTGCAGCATCCTCTCCATCTTCAGACGAGAGTAACAGATGCTCTTTTACACTCGTTATCTGCAGCGATGCACATGTGAACAGTTTGTCCCTCTTTGTTTTCCCCCTCATCGCTCTGTAATAATTCCATCTTCTAATGCTTTTATTTTCATCAACGCAAACACAAAACGCTCCAGTAACACACACACACACACACACACACACTTCCCAACTGGTGCATCAGCAGAAACCGCTCCACGGCAAAAGTTTATTTTTTAAGACATTCGCAGTAAATGGACTTTTCTTTATCAAAGGTGTGACATCAGAGCCGACACGGTGTTCATCTGGTCTCCACGACCTCGACGTGCTCAATGCAGCCTGCGATTCTTTCCCCCACAATGGTAAACAAAGATTCATAACTTCCTTTATACATCCCATAAAAACACAAACAACTGATTTGTAAACGTCCCATTTGCTAAGTAATCCTGGGCGGGCCTGCAGGGGAAAAGGAAATCCAAATCAAAGTCCTCTAAATAATGACAGAAGACACACTTGGCCTCAAGCATAATGTTTATCACTGGCAACATCAAGAGACCAGCATCCCATAATACCACTCTGCATTCACAGCATGTTTCCTCCATCCCCACTGCGGTGGTGATAAATGGCTAACACTGGAGCAGTGCTCACCTCCGAGAACCCCGACCTTCCCCTTGTGAGTGTCCTGTAAAGCTTTCTGTCTGATTATAAACAGCAGCGCTCGTTCACACACACACACACACACACACACACACACACAGCTATACACTGTGTCAAATGATTTTTGTCTCATTCACTGCTATCAGTGCAAGTGATATGGGAGTGTGATAACATACATTGTGTGTGTGTGTGGTGGTGGCTCTGGGTCGAGGTGTAACTGGACCGGCCTCCAGGAAGCACATGGATGGCACAAAGATGGCGGCGGCTTGACCACGGCTTAGTGGGTGAGTCTGCAGGAGGAGGAGATCAGCGATGCATCGCACAACACAGAAGCATGTAGCTGCATCTCATCCA
Source organism: Caranx melampygus (assembly GCA_019059645.1). NCBI lineage: Eukaryota > Metazoa > Chordata > Actinopteri > Carangiformes > Carangidae > Caranx > Caranx melampygus. The sequence continues at coordinate 17,756 of JAFELL010000544.1, forward strand.
CCAAACTGGGCTCAGCCAAGACCCATCACTCTCACACGTCCTCCATTTCAAGTCCCTCCGTTGTTCTGTCCTCCTTCTATCCGTCTAAATTTTTTTGCCATCGCTCTCTCCTCTCCTCTCCTCTCCTCTCCTCTCCTCTCCTCTCTCTCTTCTCCTCTCCTCTCCTCTCTGCCGAATGAATCTCGAATCTTGATTGAGTGGTTAACAACCATACGAACAGAGAGTGCTGCCGCTTTCCCTTAAAATATGCCCCGAACTAATCACAATGGTCATGCACACATGCCGCATTAACTTTCAAATGCTTCAACATGGGTTATGATTCTGACAAATGCTTCCACTGAAGTGCCAGTTTCCAAAAAATGCTCAATTTGTCTTGCATTTAGTGAGAACCCATGTAGGCGGAGTAGAGAATAAACACTGAGAAGCATCAAGTAATCCCTGAATGGATATTTTATATTGAAAATAACAACAAAGTGTGTCTGGTGTGTTTGGGGGTCACACTGAGCCTTCAGAGGATAACAACAGAGGGAGCACAGGCAGCAAGGGAAATAAAGTGAATTCTGTGATGTCTGTAGGATCCCTGATTTCCGCTGCTCAGTGGAAAAAAAAAAAAAAAAAAAACGCTGGGCTGCCAAGTATTGGCTTCAAAATTTTGACTCACTGTGATGTAGCTGTCATCCTTTCAAAGGAAGTGGATAGCGAGGGGAATGGGTGCATGTACCATGTCTTTCACTGAGGCTTTCTGAAGTCCACGGAAAGATGCAGGACTTCTCTTTCAATCTGCATGGGAAGAATGCTGAGCTGGGTGTTAATTCAACATGTCATTCCTCAGGCTGCTTTTCTTTACAGCAGTTTGATGGGAGATATTCACTCAGGGAGATCGCACCTTTGAAGGTGGGTGGAAAGAAAGAAACTCACATAATGCAGGAAAACAGATTCAAAACCACTGGTTTAGCAGCTGGTGTCACGGCAGCGACACAGGCCCAAACAAATCAGATTTTGTTTTGGTGAAACTGGGCCACAGTGAGTCATCTTCCATAATGCCAGGATCAGACTACATGACTGTTTTTGTCTTTCACGATGGTCACAGTGTCAGATTAAACACTCGCAGTGGCGTCAGTTCTCACCATGTGGTGGTTGGCAGACACACTAGACTGGCAACGCTACAAGTAAGTATGACCCCTGACCAATCATCGATCACGACCCTGCCAGAGTTCGTCAGCCATCGAGATGTGACAAGAAGCTGTCAATCACGGCTACAGAGGCGCCGTGTGTGAGACCAGTGGTCTTTAGCTCAGACGTGAAGAAGAAAGGAAGAAGAAACGACAGCGGAGTTGTTCCTGGGTCTGAAGAAGAGGACAGTGCGGACTGTCTGATGGCCACCAGGGACAGCACCAGGTACCTGGCGGTTGTTTTGGTCACACCTCAGCCAAGGTTCGAAGTGAGCTGAGCTGATATTAAATGTCAAGTCAAGCGAATGCCAGCCAGTGATGGTGGTCCAGAGCGCCGTCACTGAAAGAGTGACGCCCGTCACGAGAATCAAACCTGTTATTCTTAAAGACACACTGTCAACAGTGAGCACTGATCTGTACTGAGGCTGCTCTTATTCTTTCACACACTTAAATGGCGGCTGTGTGGAAAAAACCACGCCGTGGTCCGTCGACCAGCTGCAGACGAGCGTGATTAGAGCTGACGAGCGAGACGGAGCGACTGTAGCAGCCATGCTATGAGGACCCCGCCCACGTTGGGGAGGAACTATGAAGTGGAAAAGGGCCACAACAAAGGCGAACGCCTCAAAGTCATTGACTTACACTGAACACGTGAAGCGAACTGCACTGTGTGTAAACAATATGTCAGAGTGCCCTGTCATCCTATTGGCCAACGCCAAGGTTCACGTCACAGGACGTTCAAGCTGAGTGGAGTGATGCGTCATGGATGCGTCTGCTCTTCAGTTATGTTACACCACGCCTCCGGCTGTCATTCCCGAGGTTCCTGATCAGGCCTGATGGTGGAGATCTGTCGGCCACAACAACAACATCCTGCGGAAATCGGCCTGAATTCGTGTCGTCTGATCCTGGCATGAGATAAAAAACAAAAAGAAGGAGATATATTGTGTGTTGCTCTGGTCACTGATCAGCAGTCCACTGTATTTCCAGTTGCCAGCTTACACTTCATCCTTTATGCTTCCTCTATGCCAATGGATGTCACTCCCTCCAGCAAACTGCTGATAGAGGTTTGATCTGACTGAACAGAGAGCTGCAATTTTCTGAATAAATGTGTCAGTGTGAATAAGATTGGATGTGTTATTTAAAAAAAAAAAAAGACGAGATCTGTGTTAAACCCTTAACAAACACAAGAAAACAAGACGACTCTCTCGCTCAGCTCTGGGTTTGATGCGGTGCCCGCATGTAGGACGTGTCGTACGAGGGGTCATCGGCGCTTTAAGCAAACCTTCAGGGTCAGGTCTTTTCTGGACGGCTTGGAGATGCACCCATCACTGTCAAAGAGTCCTCAAGAATCCAGAATGAGCAGCAATTGCACCATCAGTAACTGAGCGTGTGCTGACAACCTGTCCGCCTGAAAGGCTTTTTATTGCCACAGCTTGCCTCCGGGCAGAACATCACCCACATTCAGCACACACTCTCTGCACAGACTGAGAGTGGGGTACTTCCGGGCCTCCAGACTGCTACATTATCTATTAAGTATAGAATACACACACACACACACACACACACACACACATACGGACACACACGGACACACACATCACAGAGGAAGAAGACAACTACAAAAAAAATAAGGCACGATACTTCCCAGAGCTGCACTCACTCCACTTTGACTGTCTGTGCTGCACATCTGTGCCTTTGGCAGAAAAATCACAGCGTCGTGCTATGAAATGCTTTTAAAGGCATTTCTTACAGAACCAGCTACTATTATTATCATCATCATCATCGTCATCGTCACCAGAGTGTTTTTATTTTTTAGGTTTTTAATTGTCACTTGTAATTTCTGCTCGTCTTTCTTCTGAGCTTTATTCACTAACTCCTTGTGGAGCGTATTGTTGTAAACTCCTGCAAATTAAAAGAACTCCTCAGAGTATATGTTTTTCATTGCCTATTATTAATCTCAGTAAATTAGAAAATAGAGCAATGAACCATTTTAATGACTTTGAATCCAGGTTTTTTTTTTTTTTCCTGTGTGTGTCTGACATGACTGAAGCCATAGCCCACTTCCCATCATTTACAGAGACTCGGAGGGTTTAATGCTCATTAAGACGTACTGTTATCCACCGTTAAACACTGACAGCGTGTTTCATTTTTATATTATATAGTGTGCAGCTCGTGTTTGTTTTCATTATACATTTGTTTTTTCTTAATTTTGTTTCGGCAGGAAGCACGGGTTCTTCTCTCTTTGTTGCCTCATCCCATTTAACACTGCAACACTTCACTGGCACTGGAACAAGAAGAAGAAGAAGAAGAAGAAGAAACAACAACACAACGTCTAACACACTGTAGGTGTAAATCTCTACTGATTTCCCCATTTGCATGTTGTAAAGAGCACATGTAAAGAGCCTGTGTCTACATTATTAGACACAAGGAGCCATCTTGAACTGCAGTAATATCTGTCTCCCTCCCAGTTTAAAAGGCTCAGCAATGTGATTTACACAAACAAAATAGAGAAAGAAAATGATCCAACTCACTGCACCCCCCCCCCCCCCTCTTTGTCTTCCTCTTCTTCTTCTTCTTCTTCTGCTCTTTTTCCTCTCCCGCACTAATGTGTGTCTCGGCTGTGAAATGCAATAACGGATTTTGAAGAGAGAAACCATAAAAGGTACACCAGGAGGTTATGTAGAAGCCATTACAATTGAATGTACTTCTTTTATACATATGAAGCCTTCTCATATTTAATACACTTACAGTGCCAACCTGAAAACTTGATTTGTGGAAATCAATAGGATGTTTTTAAATGTACTATGTGTTCTCTCGCTCGCTCGCTCACTCGCTCTCTGTCTGTCTGTCTTTCTCTTTACACACACACACACACACACTCAGAGTCCCTCCAAGCCAATATACTGTCTCTACAGTCTCACCTATATCTATAGATCAGAGGTAGTGATCTCCTCTGTATGACTGAAAGCCTTTGAACTGCTCTCCATACAACTGAACCCCCCCCCCCCCCCCCCACACACACACACACACACACACACACACCTCTCTTTTTTCCCCCCTCTTCCTCAAGTCTTTGGTTATTTATTTCTTTATTTCTCCAGCAGTGAGCAGGATTAGTCAGGAGTGGCAGCCCCACTATCAGCCCAAGATGTGCTCTTCCATCCTGCTGCTCTGCTCTGATAAAGGAACTGCTCGACGAGTGACTCAGGTGCACACAGAGAGACTTGTAGAAAACAACATTTCTCCCACTGAAGCACAGTCCTGCATGTCAATGACTGCCATTGGGCAACGGAAGAATCTCACCGCTGCTACATGCTACGTTGTTCTACCTGCCTGCCGTACGTAGAGATAGATAGAAAACCTCTTGGTGTAAACCTGCATGCACTTTTTATTCTCCCCCCCCCCCCCCTCCAGGAAGAAGGAGAGATACAAGATGTTCTTCTCTCCACAGCTGTCAATCATTTGGCACGAGATGAAACAAGAAGTTCTTCAATTACACATAAATCTCACATCACACTTTGCTTGCAAATCCACATCCAACTTAGACACTGAAGCCGTGCCTCATATTTACTTAAAGGATTTTGTGTTTTCTGTGGTAATTGTGCAGCTCCACTTCGCTGCAGGTCTGGAGGAGGCCCGACGTGGAGCTCGGCTGGAGCTTCATCTCTGCTACAGGTGTCACGCCGGCAGGGCTCCGTGTGCCGGGCCTGGCTCCCAAACCCAATTTTTAAAACCGGCCGACACATTCAGACCGAGAAAATGTATTCTCAAAAGGAACCAAAAGGATGGTTGGTTGTTCCCTGAGAACCGTGACATCATCAGTGGGCGTGTCATATTGTGAAGAAGAGCAGGAAGGAGGAAGAGGAGGAGGAGGAGGAGGCAGTGACTGACAACATGGAGAAAGCAAAGCTAGAAAGCAGCAGAGGAAAGAACTTCCCTTTGGGGCTTCATAAAGTAAAGTCAGTCTTATCTCTGAAGCCGGGGAAGATGGCCGAGGCTGCGTTCACTCCAACACCACGCCAACCTGACGAAGGACCTGAGACTGCAGAAAAGCTGGCACTGATGTGTTTACTTCCAACTGAGTAACGCAGAGTAACATCCTCCCACTTTGGTGTGAACGTGGGCTGGTTCACCAGAGAGCACCAAGGTTCTGAGTCTCCAGATCCAGATCCAGATCCAGATCCAGATCCACATCAGTGTGAAAGCACCCTGAGTGTTACAGTATGTGGACAAACACACACTGATAGTACAAGAGTACACGTAGTGGAGACTGAGATATTACACATCAGTAGTATTACTGGTCAGGTTTCACACACATTCATGTAGGTGTGTCTCAGATCTCAGATGAGACGATGTGGTTATGGAAGGAGACACGGCAGATCACCACGATGTGTATATGTCATGTCCTCTGTAGGACACGCCGCCACCCGGACCAACCAGGAGCCAGTCCACCGTCAGACAGGACGCGTTTACTCAGCACATCGCTGCATGAGCCCGCCGAGACACTTCGGACCAAATGATGCAGAAATAACGTGTGTAAAGTAGTCGTACTTTCAGGGGGGGGCTAACCCCCCCCACTCATTCTTTCTGTCTTAAGGTCTAATTTCTGATAAGTTCAGGCACTGGCTGCACAGTCGTGGGCCTCGTAAAGTGCTCTGAATTACAAATGAGTTGAAATGACTTTAACAGTGATCTCCCCTGACTTCTGAGAAGAGAGAGAGAGAGAAAGAGAGAGAGAGAGAGAGGAAGAGGAAGAGGGAGAGAGAGAGAGAGAGAGAGAGAGAGAGAGAGAAAGAGAGAGGGAGGGAGAGGGAGGGAGGGAGGAGTGGGTGCACCAACTCACAAGAACAGCAAAAAAATAAATAAATAAATGAAATAAAGAATAAAATAAAACACACACATGCATCTGTAACAGAAAACAGAAAAATAGGTGAAAGATGAGTCACACTCAGCCAGATACACACACACACTCACACTCACACACACACACACACTGTGCCATCCACAGGCCTTTTGTTCTGTGCCTGTTTAAATCTGCTCAAGAAACAACGAGGACCCGGCTCCTCTCTTCACCTCACCTCACCCCCCCCCACACCCACTCCCTCCCTCCCTCTCTCCCTCTCTCCCTCCCTCCCTCTCCCTCTCCCTCTCCCTCCCTCTCTCTCTCTCAGAGTGCTTAACTCCAAAAAGTGGCAGCAGTGCATCCTCGTACTGTAAGTACACAAAAGACTCCACAAACGCCACCAGAGACACAAAGACATGCAGATTGGACGAACATGTCCACAGGCACAGATGCACACACGCATAAATATTTTAGTACAAGCCCCCTGCACGTACCCCCCCCACCCCTCCTTTACACTACCTGAGGAAACACTTGCGTTTATGCACGCGTGCTGCCCTATCATCGTCTACCATGATCTGAAAAACCCCGATCGCAGACGTGACCATTACAATCTGACCAAGTCTGTCTTCCCCAGGCCGAGATGAGTCACCGAGCACGCCCACCATCACAACTCTCGCACCATCTGTACACACTGAGACACTTACTATATGCATATATACCATATGTATAGGAGCCGTTTAGTGCGTCTTCCTCAGATCTCAGCGTTTCGAACCGATGGCAAATAAAGATGAAAGGATTAAGGAAATAACAGAAGACGTCTCTTCTTATGTTATCAGTACATTAAACAGCGATGAGAGGATTTCATTTTGATCAGCAGAACTAAAAATAATCCCAATTTGCCCACACGCGATGTCACTTTTTTTTTTTTTTTTTTTTCCAGCTGAATAAAAAGCTTTTAAAGAACTGTCAACATTTCATGCGATGCCTGGATGTGTCTCTTAGTCACTGCCCTAAAATGTCACATGCCGTATGTCTGAGGTGAATCATTTTTAAATAATGAAAAAAGGGAAAAGGGGGGAAGAGATGTCCGACTGAGCAGATTCAGAACTAAACATGTGAAATGAGGGAAATATGAAATGACACAGGGATGGTAAACAGTCCATCTGTGTTGTCCCCAGAGGACGCCTGCCATACTCTGGAATGCACTTAAAGAGGAAGTAAGGCAGTTCAATATCAATCTAGGAGCGTCCTAATGGCATTGCGGCTTCGCTTCCCTTTTTTTTTTTTGGACTGAAAAAAGATGAAAGATGTGATATACAGAGTTGAAAATAACAAAGGCACGATCAGATTATGGAAAACATCCAGCTCTGCTGCTGTGATGTTCATTTTCTCTCTCTCTTCGTTCGCTTCACGTGTGTCAACGTGTCCCTGTATAACTCTGATGGTAACGGCGTCCCGGCTGCCAGCGTCTGTCAGTGTTAAAACTGACAGACACATTAACGTGATGGAAGTGGAGTAGTAATTTAATCATTAACCAAAATAAAAAAAAAAAACAACAACGACGACACCTCCATCTCTGAAGGTGTGTGCTCAGATCAGTAATTACCTAAAGGACGGGTATAGTTCAAAATGTATGTTATCATCCACACCCTCTCATCATTGTGACATTTGGACGTGGACTGAGCTGTGATTTTGTTCTAATTATAGACAATTACCTGGTTGGAATCGGCGCTCTTGATCGGACATTAGTGAGCCCGACGAGCCAAATCTGTGGGTGTCTCACTGTCTTCAGTTCTGCTTCCATCACCATTGATCCGCAGGCTGTGGGACATTTTTAGATGCTAATTCAGCGTCAGTTCTTCGGCCAGGATTTTGTAATTGGACGGCGCTGTGGAAATTCAAGGGGCGGACAATCGGGGGCCGTCGTCCAGTATCAAACGTGGGGGCTATTGTTTGGTTTTTTTTTTTTTTTTTCCTACAATACAGAACCTGTAGACTGTCCAGCAGAGTCGGAGGACAACACACCACATGAGTACAACAATGATGCGCCTGTGAGGGTGTAAACAGGCCGATGAGATGATGTCATCAGGCCGCAGTGTTTTCTCATTATTTCAACTTAAAGCCCCCCCCCCCCCAGCTGAAATCCTGTATCCACATGTGACCTGTCCATTTGTCTTCTCATATAAACCAAATTCATGTCGAAAAAATGTTTACGTTCCTCCTCAAACCATTAAAAAAAAAAAAAAATCCTTCCAGTCGCCATGGCAACAGCCGCGGTTCGGGAGCTGCTAGCTAGTTTGAGAGCCTGAGGCCCGACGCTGTGTGTTTCCAGTTCAGACATATATATACGCTCTCGCTCCAGAAACGTCATCAACGTCCGCCGTTTCATCCTCCACCAGACTCATCTATTGGCTGCTGTAGCTGTCAATCAACATCCATGACAAGTCCCTCCCTCCCTCCCAGAGTGTTTTGACTAGAAACACGTGTTCAGAGAGACGGTTCAGGGCGTCTTCATCAGCACTGACACACAGGAAGTGGAGGTTATTGTGTAAATATATCCGATGCCGCCTCTCTCCCTCTCTCCCTCCTCTGGCGTGTCTTCACCTACGTCCGTGGGAAGGTGGGGGTGTGGCTTCATAGAGGAGTCCGAGGAAAGGGGGCTGGGACTTTGTGTTTCCTGTTTTTCCTTTCAGAAACTTTTCTTTTTGTGTTGCTGACAGTGTGTTGAGACAGATCCATGTGCCCTCCTGGCCCTCTGTGATGACATGAGATGATATGTAGTGATGCGACAGTCAACAGTGAAATGAGACGTGTGTCACATGTCAGACCGCGAGTGTGATTTCGATGAGGTGTGTTTTGCTCATTTAGTGCATCAATGTTAACAGAAAGCAGCTTCCAGCACATGATGTACAACAATGTGCCCGTATGTGACAAGGAATCAGCAGCTGTGTGTGTGTGTCGGGGGGTGGCGGCGGCGGCGGGGGGGGTGGCATATCAGAGTGGGAACCAATCATTACTTATCGAGAGACACTCAAAGTAATTAATGACTTGTGCAAACTGTTGCAAGTGGAAAACATTAATGAATAATTTTCGATACATAATCAAGTAATTAGGAAATGAACTCAAGAGTAAATCCAGGAACCACGATAATGAATACTGGTGATTATCAATTTGAAGCCATCTCCCTTATGCCCCCGAGGGACCTGTGCTAGTTTTAGAGGGAGAGAAAGGGGTGGGGGTGGGGGGGTGGTGTTGGGGGGTGTAGGGGGAGGAAGGATCTCTGTTCTGACACCGATGATAATGTGCCGGTGCCACTCACTCAAGATCCAGAGTGACACACAGCTGTGGAGAGACCGAGCTCCTCCGATGTTGCCTGGTTCCTGCGTCTGAAGCCCTGTCACTGTCTGCTCCCATTCAGTCCATTATTTCAAGTGGAATCATCTTTATGTCTCCTAATCTGCAGCCAGCGCTTCCTCCTCCACGTCTAATGACAAACACGCTGGAAAAACTGCTCTAATTATTTATACCGGGGTCCTCATTCTGTCAGCGACTCAAGGAGAGTTTTCAAGTGTCTCGTGTGAAGACGTCTGATTTTTATGACGTGCCAGGAACGAGGTTTGAGCCACGGGCTGCCGGAAAAACCGCCGATTTATGATGGGCTCTGAACAGCCTCTGTTTGTTTCCCAGTTTGTTAGGGACTTAATAGATCTGTCCTCGTGACTTCAAACGGCCGTCTGTGTCGTTCCTGCATTTGTTTTACTTTTTAAACAGGTGCCATAATTCAAGCGTGTGCTTCGTCCGCACGTCTCAAAGTTTAAATAATCATGAAACTACGACGTGTGTGTGAGAGAGAGAGAGAGAGAGAGAGAGAGAGAGAGAGACGTATGTTGGAGGCGTTAAAGTCCCGTCTGGACGTATTTTCAGTCAGAGGAGGAGAAGGACAAATAGGTTCAGAGGCATGTTGAGCAGGAGCAGGTCCGTCTCTGTCGCTCCCTTAAGATGGAGCAGATGTAAATCTTATCTACATCAGCTTATTAATTAAGAGTCTGATCTCGTGGTAATTCATGAAGCTTTCTGAAAAACCTGGGCTCCCTGGTTTTCTAAAGAGCACTTCTAAACGTCTGAACGAGGAAATGGAGCCGACAGATTCAGATAGCAGAAGAAGAATAGGAGTTGAGCTTCTGCTGGAAATAACACTTTGCAATGTTATCTTTTTTTTTTTTTACTTTATTTTCATTTCAATAGATCGTTAAAAATAGTCCATATTTCAGCCATGAGCATGTACGAGTCCACCTGTCAGTCACATTTACCTTTTACATCCACATTATGTTTTAATAATCTAATTACGAACCTGGAAACACACACACACTCACACACACTCACACACACACACCGGCTGCTCTTCAAAAGGCTCATGTGGGTCATTTGAAAAGGAAACAGCAACAAATGACTCCTGGAACGTGCAGGATAAACAGAACCCAGAGGCAAAAATCATTATTTACAGGAGGCTACGGAGGGTCAGAGACGCAGAGGAAAAAAATCAAAGGCGCCGGGATCTTTTGCCTCAAGAGGCTCAAATGTAGTGTCGTGTGTAAACATCGCCTCCTCTAAACGTTGCGTCCTTAAAGGTACGGTCTGTAGGACGCTCCTCCTGCTCGTCACGGCATAGCCACTGAGGCTCGCGCTGCCGGCGGCGGCAGCGGCAGCGGCGGCGGCCCAGTATGGGCCCGGCTGAGCTGTTGAGCCAGAGAGGAAGGGCCCAGTTTGAATGTTGTGTTTACAAACTGCGGCGAACACGCCTACAGACTTGACCTTTAACCTTCAAACCATAAACTCCACACCACATGGGTGCAAACGCCCTGAGCAGCGAGTGTCCGATTCAACGCCCAGACAGCCGGACTCTTTCCTCCATGTTTCCAGCTAACACACAGGTCTCCACACATGCAACAATACGAGCAATTACATAAAGAGAAAACAGTGTCTACAGATTGGCTCATCAAAGTATGTCCTCCCAAACTCACGGTCGGTGGGGGGGGGGATGAGTCTTAACAACCAGACTGCCCACGAGTGAGGAAGCCGAGAGTGACATTCAATAAGTAAGTAATTATTGCTCCTGTTGGTCTTTGTCATATTGTTACCGCGGCCGACGACTAACACCTCTGAGAAATAAGAAATGTGCTGGTGGACAGAAAACAAAGAGGCCGTGACCGTGTTAACACACGCGGCTTGTACACACGCCGGCCTTTGGTCCGAATCTGAGACTGGACACAAAGAGAGAATCGAGTGCTTTGTACTCCTCTCTCTCTCTCTGTCTCTGTCTCTCTCTGTCTGTGTCTCTCTGTCTGTGTCTCTGTCTCTGTCTCTGGACATAAAAATAAAACAGCAGCTCAAAATAAAACTAAAATTCAACATGTGTGTGTGTGTGTGTGTGTGTGTCTGCTTTATGACCTGCAGTCACTTTGGTCCTCTGTAACTCTGCTGCTCACAAATCATACTTATTTATGTCTATAATTATTGAGCGGCCCCTCGCAGTGATTGAACTTGTTCATACCTACCACTGGCCGTAATGACGTCTGTGCCGTCGTGTGTCCGGTCGTATACCATGCTCTGTAATCAATCCCCTCATTTTGTTGTTTTTGTTTTCCTCTGTTTTACATCTCTATGGACGCTCTATTTAATTTGGATCAGTATTGTGGAGGAAGACAGGGTATTGATTTCTGTCTAAGGGGGCTTATGGGAACCAGGATGAGCTTGTCTTCTTGAGGCTTCGCAGCAGCCTGTGACAACACACACATAATATATCCTTAAATCTCGGCGCGAGGCAGGATAACCTAAAAAAAACAAAAAAAAAAAACACACCTGATGCCTCCCACCTCGGCTCGGGGGTGGGCATTCGGCACGCCCTTCTCTGGAGAGAGAGAGAGAGAGAGAGAGAGAAAGGACGGCAATTAAAAATATCTCATTGTTAAGCAAAAGTACGATGTTCAGGTCTGTGAGTGAGCGTGGAGCCCGTAGGAGGATCTTGCCCAGCAAACGGCGAGCTGCAAGCATCCCAGACACACAGAGGTCAGGACGCCGACGAGCTCAAGTTGTTTGTTGTTTCAAAAGTGGCGATAATTGTCCACGGGCCGCGCATCTCAAAATGGCCTCCGCGGTCAGCGGCGCTCTTCAGTCCCTAACTCAGGGATGCATATTCACTTGGACGAGGGAGGAAGTGAAGTGGGACAGAGCACAAGTGGAAGGCAAATGTAGGAGAAAAAGCCCAGAACTTGAGCGAATTATGCAAAGCAGCTAAACTTTTTAACGAGTGCTTCAGATGGAGATGCTGCAGCAGCCGGTGGATTCACCTCAGCTGCATGTGTGGAAAAAAAAAAACACCCTATAGAAACCCAGTTTGGATTTTATCATGTTATACAGATGATGATGACGACGCACTGGCTCTGGACGACTCACGGGACAAGTCAGGACGTGATGCTTGTCCCCCCTCTGATGAGATAAGTGCAGGTGATACTAAATAATGGTAATTACAGCGTCATACAACTTCATGAGATTATAAGGGACAGCAGCAGCAGCAGCAGCAGCAGCAGCAGTGAGACACAGGAGCATGTTACAGCATCAGTAGCTGCTCGATGCTCAGCTGTGTGTTTACGTGTTGAGTCGGTGCCTTCAGTGTTTCCACCTTCAAAAACGACCGAAAATGAGTTGCATCAATGATGAATTTTAGGCCTTTGAATGTTTCCAGAGCAAAAACATGTGCAACACATAAAATATGATTATTAAAAGTCTTGGCAACAAACTTTATCATCAATGAATACATCACTCACTATGTCGCAGAGCTGTGCGCTTCAGGTCGAGCGGAGGGGTCGGGACAGGGAGCAGCAGCAGGCAACCTGACAGATGCAAGCTGCTGTAAGACACCACAGAAGAAGAGTGGAGTGTGCCGGAAGAGCGCCGGTGTTTGAAACACGACGGAGGCAGAGAAGTCTTGCACGAACGCCAGAAAGGTTTGATTATTAAAATAGTCATTGGTTGCAGCGGTAACAACAGACGCACACCAGTGTGGTGGAGGTAAAACAGAAACACCACATGAACAGAAGTAAAAATCTGATGATATTCCTGCCCCGCTGAAAGGACGACAGCAGGGGCAGCAGGGGGCAGCAGGGGCAGCAGGTCACTTGGACAGTTGAAGGGGAGGATGAAACGAAAAGCAAATTTGTGAAACCAGCTAGCATACAAAACCACGCCGCTTAATCCAGGAGAGAGAGAGGGAGAGAGAGAGAGAGAGAGAGAGAGAGAGGGATTTGAACATGGAGGCGTTTTCATCTTTTAGATGTCATAACTGACCGAGGGATAATTGAAATTGGGTGCTGCCTGCCTGGAAGAACCTGATCCCATTCCTGCTGATGAAACCAGTGCCATCCATCCACACACACACACACACACACACACACAGAACCATTACATACATACATACAAAAGAGATCCACGAGGATAATAGAGCACAGACAGCCTCTCTGTATCAAAATAATGCCTCCAGGGTTTCTCTGTGTTTCCGTGGTGTTTCTCTCTCGGTCCACGTCTGTCCCCACATACATCACTGTTTGGCTACAAGCTAACATAATATCTGTATTATTCATTTCAGCATAATCAATAAACCATGACATCCTCTGAAGACATTTTTTCTTCTTCTTCTTCTTCTTCTTCTCCCTCCTGGAAAGACAGACTGCCAGGATTTATTTTTTCTGAAGATATTGTGAGGCAAATAACCAACCCCCCCACCACCACCCCCACCCCCACCTCCACCTCGTCCAGTGATAAACACTCCTGACACATCACTGTGTGACCTGCGCTGATCTGAAGTTATTTGTTTGTGAGCATCCCCAAGAATTACAGCCCAGAATCAAGCCAAGTCACTCCAACTCTGCCAGAAAGAGGGGGGGGGGGGAGAAAGCAGAGGCGTACGTGAGCGTCAGCGCAGCTCCTTTCGTCCCACTATTTCACTCCGGTGACATCCTTTATCCGCGGACGCTCCCTCCACCAACACGCCGCCCTCTCATTAGTCACTCTCCGTCTCATATTTTGCTTTATTCCGAGAGTAATTTACAACACGTAGTGGTCAAGGTGTCACAGTCGGGCCCTTTCTGTCACGCCCTGAGACTGATGTCCTGCAACATGTCCGCTGACACGTGCCATTAATTTCTCCGGCAAGGTCAAACTCTGTCCGTATTGTTTGGACGCGTCTCGTCCCAGCAACGCTTCTGATACAAATTGCACCACTTTGCGGCCCAGCTGTGCAAGAGCAGTGTTTTCTGTGTTGCCCCAATCGCTTTGTGCAATCATTCATCACGCAGCTGTTTTTAACTTCCTGCCCCTCTGTTGCTCTTTATGTATCTGCCTTTGTGTTGGTGCGTCTTACCCAACACTTGGTGTTATTGATCCCACCCCCTCTGTCTTAGTGTCAGGACCCGACGCGGGATCATCAGCCTCTCGGGTTTCTGTCTTGTGTTTACAACACAAGTCTGCTGCTGCACAGTGCACATGTATACACACACACACACACACACACACATGTCCCTCTCCAGCTCAGGCCCGCTCCCACCCCGAGGGCTTTAACTTTTATTGGCTTCTTTGCCTTTTTCTCCTCCGGGGAACAAGGTCAGGCCTCATCAAATGTAACCTCAACACCAGCTTCAGATTAAAGGTCATGAATTCATCCTTCACATCTTTCTTGACCTCTGATATTACCATGTCATAATACATCAGGATTAATGCCTTACCTTACCCCTGGACCTTCTTATCTTACCCCCCCCCCCCACACACACACACACACACTAGCCCTATTTCATTTATAGGACCCTACATTCTCTGTTCTGCACTTTACTATGTGTGTGTGGAGTGTGTCCTGCTGTATTTCCAGAATCACCCGGCGCTTGGCGGGCAGCTCAATCTCAATATCATGTTATCGGACTCAGGGGCCAAGGATATAAATACCACGCACCATAACTCTCTCCTGTTCAATAACCATTATATGCTCTACTTTATACATTAGAAGCACCTGATGGGGCAGTAAATTCACAGCTGCAGCTCGACCATCGCCGAGTGCATCCAGAGGAAAAATGGACGCCAAAGGAAAGGAAAAAAAAAAAATGGAAACTGGAAACGTAGAAAGAGTTTAAGAATTACAGGAGAATGAAACGCTGGAAAAAAAAAAAGTGAAACAGCCAGAATGAACGGTTTGTATCGGCTTGGCTTCCTCACTGCTACAATTATCTATTGTATTTCAGTAATAAGCTTTGTACGTCCAATGAATCATGCATTTCATTTCCTAAAGCCACGCTCAGGCCCGGCATCGGCCCTGCGGTATGAGATCTATCTGCTCCGCACAAAAGGTTCATGTTCCTCACGCTGAGGCTCTTTCAACACCACCGCCAGCGTCTGTTCACTTTCCAAGGACAGCAATCAATAGAAACATATTTCATTCCAACTCTACTGATAGAGTAAAGCCTACACCGAGCAGGGCATGGAAACGGCAATAAATGTCCATCCTCAAAACTCAAAAAACACCGCATAGAAGCACACACACACACACCACACACACACACACCATTGTTTACCACATGAGCGTGACTGGATGCAGCATAGAGTTTACGCTTCGGTGCACTTTTTCATTTGGAAAGCTGGGGTGGTTACCCACCGAGTGAGAGCTGATTAAGAAAACAGTCCCATTTAATTCCTTTCTCCTCAACGGCCAGCAAGAGAAATGTAATTAAAGCCACTCAATCTCCCATGGGCCCTGCTACCTGCTACACGACCAACATGACACGTTGTGTAATTCGCCCGACCTACAAAGGCGACGGCGGTTATTTGCCATGGTTTGCAGGGCGAGAGCGAGCGAGCCTTTGAATGAGACAGAGAGAGAGAGAGAGAGAGAGAGAGAAAGTTGAAGGAGAAACATAAAAGGAGGAGTGGAGCTGTGATGACTGACCTCTGCTGCAGGTTACAGACACCGGCACAGGACACACTGCCCACACTGTGAGAAGAACATTATCGTAACGATACGTTAAAGCTATCAGATCAATATTATCATTATTGATCTCACACAGGTGCCTCAGGTTTCACGTTGAAAGTGTTAATACTTCTGTCGCCGTTAAGATAAAGACGCCTTTCAGTGTGGGACATGTACGATTCGCCCCTGACCTCAAGGTCAAACCCTGGTGGTGATGGTGTAACGCAGGACCAGCTTATGATGATGATGATGATTCGCCGTCTGTCTCCCCCCCCGTTAGCCGGAGCAGGTGGGCATCCTGAGACAGATTTCGTAATACTTTTTATTATAGCGAGCAACAGTTTTTACGACGTGTCCGATGACTTCTTACAGTATAATTAGATTGCAGGAGCATTGTGCAGGACAGTGCGCGTCAGCACTTTCCCACCCGACCCATTTGTGTGTCTCACCGGGCATATTAATTGTCTTATTGACTTTGTGGAGACTATGTGTGTGTGGGTGTGTGTGCACAGTACATGCATGTCTCTGTGTGTGTGTCTCCGTGTGTGTCTCTGTGTGTGTGTGTGTGTGTGTGAGAGACGACATGACTTTCATACTCGGCCTTGGCGACAATTTCCGAATAAGCAAATTACAATTGGGAGGAAAACGTGACGCGGGACAGAAATATTCATATGAAGCACGTTTGCAGAACAGTGATAAGTTTAAACTGACGCTGACTTCATGTGTCCGTGTAATGCACATTTAATTCTGCTGAAAATGTGCCGTCATGGTGGTGTGTGTGTGTGGTGTGTGGGTGTGTGTGTTGGGGGTGCTGGTTTCATGACCCATCTCACTACAGCAGCACTAAACTATTTATTCTCTCACCGCCGAGGCCTCAGTGTTTCCTACGTTTCAATAAATGCCTCTGGCGGCCTAATTTCAACGCCACTTTGGCTGCAATAGGAAACTGTACGTTTCCCAGCCTCCGACATTTCACTGCTAATGTGAACGAGCGGCCTGATTTGAATGTAATTCAGTGCAGATACCGATCTGTTTAACTAATAACCAGCAGACACAAAACGATCCCGACTCTCTGCAAATTAAAAGTATTAATTGCTCACCTATTCGCAGTAACCAAGTCGTCGAGTGAGTCATTTTGTTTTTCTTTTTTCAATTCTTAATGAATGATGCGAGTATTTTAATATTTAATCTCCTTCAGGCATATAAACACACAAATGCTTTTAATCGAGATGTTGTTTTACCGAGGCGAACAACAGGAGGCATCATGTAAAATGCAAAAAAACAACAACAACAACAGAAAAAAAAAGAAGCAAATGCAGAATAAAACTCTCAAATCAAATGAAAACGCCATAAGGATGTCAGCCGAAAGCAGGAGATGCTTCCTGGCAGCTGGTAACGGGAACACTTGCCCAAAACCCAATTTCTTCTCTAAAGTTTTGTCACAGTGTGTTTTAGAGGGAGCTGCTGCTGCTGCGCTCCACGGGAGTCTATACTCTCTGGAAACAGTAAAACCAACATACTCAGTGAGCGAGCTGAGCAAGTCAACGCCACGTCTCCTTTATAAATATGAAATGAACAAGACCCTGCTGAACCCTCATTCAGTTTGGGTCTGGGAGCCTTTTTCTGAGCTCGGGCAAAACAGAAAACAAAATCCGACTGGTGGAAAAGCTTGGACAGAAGAAACCTCTCTGTTAAACAACACCACAGCATTTAAACACTTTGTCTCTGGACCTTTGGCTCCAGCTGAAGGAAACTGGATTTCACCTTCTGCAAAACTTGACCCCGGCCGTGACCTCTTGCCCTGCGCCTTTACAATCATGGGCGACTTCCAGTGATCAGACGGCGTGTGAAGTAATCTACTTAGCAGTATCACGTAACAAAAGCGGTTGCAGAGGCAACGTGATTGTGCTCCTTCAGCCATTTAGAGGAACAGCGGTGCGCGGGCCTGCGACGTGACAATCTCTTGCTGCACAGTGGCAAATTTGTGAAGGCAGCATGAAATATCTGTGGCAAGCGCTGCTTTGTTTGCTGGTTTCATTAATTCTTCAGGAGGGTATATCTCAAAAGTGCCAACAAATACAGTGGAGAAACATGTGCTCTGGCACCAATCCATGCTTCTAATTGGGAACCTTGGGCTTCAGGAGTGCAAGATGCACCTTCGCTCTGAAAGTCTCCTCCATTATTCATTGAAATGTAAGAATTATAGAACAAGAACCAGCAGCCCTTCTGACTAAGCTGGTAGAGAGAGGGATGAAGGCTGCACACAGATAAAGTGCTTAATAATCTATTTCACTTCAATGGCAGAAAGGTAAATTTTTAATGACTCTACCTGCACACTTACTCTTAAACAATCAACAGATTTTAGAAACGACGCTATATGAAAACAAAGAGAGACAGTGACGCTCAGGTTTTCAAACAGGGTCTCTAACAGCAGAGCTGAGATCCAATGACCCCGACTTGTGATCAAAAATGGATTGATGCTTCTTCTGAATGTCTACGTGGAAAAAGAGGGTGATGTGCGAGCTACAGCGGGTGGTCTGTGCAGGTGGAGATATGCAGACTAGGCCGCACCGATCCGACATTAAAGAGGAACTATGTAAGATCTGCACCTTAATTAAACAGCTTCAGAGTAACTGTGATGGTTAATGACATGTTACAGGGAGAACGGACGCTCTCTGCCTTCCACCTAGTGTAAGATCGGTCCCTCTGTCCCGGTGTCCCAGATCTCGTTTGACGACAAACATGGACTGCTTCGCGTCACTGTGGCACAACCACTCCTTGTAACATCTCGGCACACATCGCTCCATGGACTGCCTTCTCACTGGCTTCACTGAAAACAAATGCACATGGCACTCAGTAGAGAACAAAAACCAACCAACTGGCATAGTTCCACCTTAAGATCAGACATTGACTAAACAGCTCGATCGGTTATCGGATAATGGGGCTGATCCATGACGCTGGTTTGTTTTACAACATTAGTAAAGTAATGTTGAAGCCTGATGCCTTCACTGTCTTCTCACATGGCAACATGTGCAGTTCATTAATTCAACAGTGGTATCGGGTATTGGCCGATGTGCAAAGACCAGGTATCAATGTTAGGACTGAAAAGCCAGATCGGTTCATCCCTCATGTAGATGCATGTGTGTTTTTAGAGACAGATGTGATGGGTGTCTGTTGTGTTGTATTAAAACCTTCATGTGCAGGGACTCTGTGGAAACAAACATCCAACGTGACCACGTGGCCATGTTCTTACAAGCTTTTCATTTCATACACTACAACACTTCCCTCTGTCATGTGTATATATATATATATATAGTGTGTGTGTGTGTGTGTGACATTTACCTTCCTAATGCTTTTAATCCAGCTTCAACACACTTAGCGGTTTGCCATGATGCAATTGAAACTTTTACGTGTGCCATATGCTCGGGCTTCTCCCACTCACAGCTATTTTGATGGCTGACCTCGAGATCAGCAAACAGTGAAAGACAGATTTTCTATAAATGCTACAGAAAAACACACGAGTGGATTGGTGTTAAGAAGCTTGTATAGCCACAAGCAGTGTTGCCCTTGTTGATACTGTTAAAAAAAAAAAAAAAAAAAACACTGGGACCCTTTTTCCATGACTGAACATCACACAGACTCACAAGTGATCACATGAAACCGCACATCAGAGGGAGGGGGAGGAATCAACAGTATATATTCTCAAATGGCCAACGTTCAAACAACAATACGCTGAGTATCACTTCTGCTTCTCAACTTGCTGCTGCTTCCACTTCATTTAAATGCGTCTTTTTAAATAAACACCGTTTGATGGCAAAATCCTGAAATACAAACTCCGAAACCTCTTACGTCTCCTGACATCCCAAAGCAATACAAGGGCGCTTCTAAGTGACTTTTTTTTTGTTGGTGTGTGTGTGTTCCCTACATACCTGCTCCTCTCCTGTGAGGACGCTGAGAAATTCAAAAAAAAAAAAAAAAAAATCAGAGAATACTTTATTGCATTTGATCCTCCATTCATCTCACATGTGGTGGGCCTAACCAGCTCCCAGAGGTAGATACGAGTCAAGAAGAGAAAGAGAAAACTGAGAAAGCTGTGACCATCCTTCAATAGTTATTAGGGATGCAGGCGTCAGAGTGAATGAGGTAAGCAGACAGCACGAGGACACACAGAGAGAGAGAGAGAATAAGAGGAACAAAGGGAGGAGGCAGAAGGCGAGAACACGAGAACACGAGAACATGAGAGCAATGAAGACAAAAAAACAGAGGATAAAAGAGGTTTGGAGAAAACAGAGAGAGAGAGAGAGAGAGAAGATGGAGGGATGCTTTCAGGTGTGAGATCTGTACCAATCAACCACCAGGTCTGAGACATACAGAGCCACAACTGAATGGTATATGACAAATGTCTGACCTCTGAAGGCAAATGGTG
Source organism: Caranx melampygus (assembly GCA_019059645.1). Taxonomy (NCBI): domain Eukaryota; kingdom Metazoa; phylum Chordata; class Actinopteri; order Carangiformes; family Carangidae; genus Caranx; species Caranx melampygus. The sequence continues at coordinate 38,200 of JAFELL010000544.1, forward strand.
GAATAATCAAGTATTTTCTATTCTATATAGTGAAACCATCCAGTTTTGATGCCACGCACAGTGAAGTACATTCAGCTGTGGATCCCGTAACGCTGGACGTCTGCAGCAGCATGAGTCCTTTAATCTCACAATCTCAAACAAACCATTATGTTACACACTGTTTGTGAGTCGTGATACAGTATAATCATGATAGACGTTATAATAACATGTTGTGTGGTAATTGCCTCGTTGCATTGTGTGAACTATGTCTTACTCTTGTAAATGTGATGATAAAGCCGACACCGTGACCAGCATGGTTATTAAAACTGTCTGATGTTCTCACACCAAAAACTATTATTCATAATAGCAATTTAATCGGTGTATAGATACAATATTGTGACACCAAATGTCACGATGCTACGATGTTATCACAACACTTGCAATGCTGAAACTATACTGTGATTTATGAGCTTTTTTCAACCGCAAATGAAAGTGAAAACTTGTTCCCATAAGAAAATCTTTTGTCTGTTCAGATCGATACCTGTCGCCCGTATATTGATACAACATCGCCATGCAAAATTCGTCCCCCGACCCCCGATAGATGACGGAGCACAAAGTTCTGGAAAAAAACACATAAGTGTCAGAGATCAAGCTTCTTATTAAAAGCACAGAACAAACAAATGTTGCACAAGAATCCATAATCAGCAGGATTAGTCGCCTCCCTGACTCCACATCATCACCATCATCAAATCATCACCATCATCACCATCATCATCTCGAGTCGACGCATGTGACTGTGTAAACTTATACGTCCAACACGGGCCTGTGTGTCCAACTCTGGGCTCGACAGATGCAAAGCGTTGAAGGTTGAGAGAACGTCCTGCTGCGTTGTTTAACTGGAGGCCTCATGTTGGGATATCGACTGGAAACAAACAGCAGAAGTCAAAGTGAGGAAAAATGTGAGCAGGAATACCTTAGAGGAGTTTTATTCACCAGAGAGAGAGACGTTGATATACGGCCCACATGACACATGGATTGATTGAGATTATTTTTTATTTCTTCTATATATTTATTAAATAGTAAACACCACACACACACACACACACACACACACACACAGAACCCTGCATTTGTTTTTAAGCTTCACAAATTGATTTCTCACCCCCTGGGTTGTATGTAATGAGAGTTACTAGGCATGAAAGAAAGCAATCTTTCAGCACTTAAAAAAGTTACATGAGGTAAGTGCTCTAATTTGTTTTTCTTTTTACCTTTGTGTCCAATACCTGAATCCATTTTCTCTCAGGTTCAAAAAGATGAACGAGTCAATGTGAATTTTGGGATGGTTTCGATTTTGGCATTAACACAGAAATCAAGGCCTCGTAGTCTGAATACTGGATAACCTGTGGCCCATAGTGGTGAAAATATCATAACGATAAAGTGAAAAACGTTGTTTTCACCATGCTCATTAAGCATTTTTAATGAGTGAGCGCATCATGTGTTGAGCTGAGAGGGAGACAGTATCCTCACTGTGCTTTAGCGTGGCATAATGATGTGACTTATTTTGGTCGGTGTGTCGTCGTCTCTCCTCCTCATCCCTCTTGTTTCATGTTTATCAAATCTCTGTAATGACTACACTTTATGTAATATCTCGCACTATGCTGTCCTCCCTGCAAAAAAAAAAAGAAGGTAGCTTGAGGCAGTGAGTACTCTGAACTTCAAATCTCTAATGATTTGTGAAGTTGCCAAGAGATGGCAATTACACTGAACACTTAGGAGATGTGGCAGAGAGGGCTGATAGATTTAATATCATTATTATTAAAACAAGCTTTGTTTGGAGGAGAAGAATATCGAAGGGACTACGTTTAAAAAGAGATGCAGCTAAATACAGCACCAACACACGGTGATCATTCGAACTACAGGATTACAACGTGATCAAAAAGTCCAAATAAGTGACAAACTACTTTTACTAAGCCGCACTTTCTCACCCCCAATATCCACATACTCCGTCTCCGCTCCGTCTGACAGAGCGAACCCTCGGCCCACTGCATCATCCAATGGATCTCCGATGCGTCTCCAACCCGCACACGGAGCCCAGAGCAGCTGGAGACCTGAGATCAACTACAAACTATGGTGATAACAGCTGTTAGCTTGAGGTCCCTCTGACTGATTGATGACTCGCAGGTGAAGTTAATGTTAATAAAGTGATGAAAGTTGAAATTTACTGGATGCTCTGTGCGTTTTACCAACCAAAAATAAACCTGCTGCGTATTTCTGTCAGACCACAGGAGCTGTGGCGGACCGGACCGGAGACACACTGGAGACGGATCGTAGCACACGCTGTGGAAACGCTCTGATTGACTTGAATGGGAGAGACGTGCTCCGGCATTTACAACGTCAGAGCAGAGACGGACCATCTGGAAACTGGGAGTGTCAACAGGATGGAGGTGAAGCAGACTCCAAAACCTCCAACCACTGTTGTCTTTTGACATACGACTCAGATATACGCCTCACTTAGCATTTAGAGACTTAGAGTATGTACAGCGTTTGATATGGCATGGGCTGTTTGGCATTGAGAGGCCGCCGTAGGACAGGAATGTGACGGTGATGAAAACCAAAGTAACCACAGCTACGTTGGCCTACATGGAAAACCGATCCCCTCGTCTCTTTCCTCAACAAAACAGCTGATGTTACGACTCGTGTCACGTTCAATTTAAATGATGTGATGGGTCACATTTTTGTTTATCAGAGGTTAATAGCAATTTAGCATGTGACTCATTAGCCAGGAACATGCTTCAGGGTCTGATGCACAGATACACTGAGTCACTGTGGGATGAAAAAAAAAAGAGAACAAGTCTGTAATGTGCAATGTGTTGCAGCACGAGGCCACGTCACATCAGCAGAGATCAATGAAATATAAAATATGATACTGAACCAGGTGACCACAGCAGCAGTGATCTGACGCCCTTTAACTTTATTATCACATCAACTTAAGGCCCACTTTATACATCTTTTGACAACTGCATAGTTAACAACCACTCTGGCCCCCCAGCAGGAAGGTTCTGGGTTCGAGTCCAGGGCCTGGGTGGAGGTTGATATGTTGCACAGTCCCAAAACATACCCATAAGGTTGAGTGGCGACTCTAATGTGCACAGTTGTGTATTACTGCCACCAAACCACCGAAACAGTCTCGTATGTTTTTATATATATATATATGTTTAATCCTAAAACTATTGGGACAACTGGAACAGTTATTACTGCTTACAGTCCCACAGAGAGACAGAGACGAAGACACACAATCAAATCTGTCTCTAAACACGTCCCATTATAATAATAATAATAATGATTATGATAATAATAATAACAACATGCCCCCAAAAGAGTGAGACAAAGCTCAGATGCTGCTTCAGTGAGATGTGGGAAGGTAAGCGTGCCGGCAGACAGACGTCAGAAGTTGCAGAGATGACAGTGATGTTTCATTAAGGAACAGTGTGGGACATGTGGCTGGATTACAGCGGCATCAGCAGTGGTTAATTATCACCATGTGCTGTGAATATTCTTCATGATAAAAACTGATTGCTGAGATTAAGGTGACATTTTCTCTCCTTTTTTTTTTTTTATGTGATTGTAATTATAATCTTTAGCTTCCTCCTAATTGTCTTTTATGCTTATATTTACACTTCATTTAGCATCACCCACCTCACATCTCCAGATTTTATTTATTTATTTATTTTTTAATAATTCATGTGTGAATTGTCACAGAAACGACACCTGCGCTTGGTTTTATAAATCCTAACTGACGACTTCAGTAAAATTAATTCTCCTTCACCTTTCTGTCAATGGAAAACCACTGGGGTTAGTAAACTGTGAATATCAACGATGAGATGATTTCATAATTACTTTTTTCTCAAATGAAGGAAATGACTTAAAAACATGGAGGAAAAAAATAAAAATGAGTGAAAGGCGAGCGTTTGAAAAGATCAACGAGCGGAGGAGGCCGCAGCTGAGTTTCTCTGTCAAGGTAACAGAGAGACTGAGAACAGGAAATCTGTCCGTTCTTAGAAAGCGTCAGTGCTGTCGCTGGATATTCAGGTTGTTTTATTTACTCCAGACTTAAACAGCATCATGTGATGTTTCCACATGGTTGAGACTGGACTGATACTGATGGCCTGAGTCATTGCGCCAACATTAGTCACAGTTCTTCCTTTTTGAGGAATAAAAGCTACAGCACACAGCCCCTCATCCTCGTCCTCATTGTCGTCGGCAGCAGCAGCAGCAGCAGAACCACGACATTTCCTGGCGTCTTGGGTCATTTTTGACTGTGAACGGTCGACTTGACCGGCGAGGCAGGATTAAGCCGACAGCCGACACTCTGCTTTACCTCCCCTGTGCACAGAGGAGACGTTCACACTTACGGACCACGGGGACTGATTTCCCAGAACCGGATCCCTCGTCAGGTCGGACGGGTTATTATTTATTCATGCGACAAATGAATAAGCGGACAATGTACAGATCTTTGTCTGTGTTTGCTGCCAATCTCACCTGTTGCCTCAGCTCTGACAACATCAGCATATCGACTGCTCTCCTCCTCCTCCTCCTCCTCCTCCTCCTCCTCCGTCTCTCTCTTCATTAACTGCAGCTATCCCTCCCTGACCCCGTCTTGCTGCTTCAGCTGTCAAAACACCACCGGCTGAAGGCTGGATATATACGTAACAGATTAATTGGATAGCTAATCACACTGGCTGGATTGTTCAGCTTTGCCAAGTGTGTTTTGTTAAGTTTCTGAGGATTCTCAGTGCTTCGCTAACACATCTCCACCCCCCCCCACCCCCCCCCCCCACCCCCCCACCCCCAGGGACGAGCAGTCTGAAAAGATTCTTTCGTTTGATTCATTTGGATTAAGAGGAGCAACATTCAGTGTCAGAGTTACAGAAATAACACTGTCGTTATCCACTTGGACAACTGATCAATATTGAAAAGTTATGCTAACTGTGCTCTCTCCCTCCCTGGCATGGGGGGGGGGGGGGGGGGCAGTCTGATGCCAATGTGGCTGTCAACACATCTACATCCAACCATGAAAATCATGTTGTCATGTTGTCATAGCGTCACATGCTGCTCATTCCTCGTCAATAACCGTCACTGCAACAATAATGAAGATATTTGTATATGTTTCCATATTTGTTGTTCGGCCATGTTTTGTAATCTGTAACCTTGATCATTTATCTCCACCATGAACACAGTGTTCACGTTTAGAATAAGTCCGGCTGCCTGTTAGCTTAGCACTGTGGTGGTCTGCATGAACAGGACGGAGTCTCAGGTTGAATTACTGTTCAGTCCTGAACCCAGAGGAGCGAGTCCTGCCTAAAAATACCTGATCCTGCTGGTTTCAAGGATAAAATATTGAAGACAGATTTCCTGAATTAGCCACTGTTATTGTTAGCTCCTGTAAAGAGAAGAAAAAAAAAAAATCAACACACAGTTCATTAACACTGACTGAGCTATAAATGTATTTCAAGCCACTTTGGCTCATTATCACTTGCTGGCTGTGTTGTAATACCTCCTGTGTGTACGTACACATGACTGGACAAGTGAGGCAAACAGACTGCATCAGATAAAACAGCTCTGGACTGAAATGATAAAATATTCTGGACATAAACTTTGGGTGGAGAAAAAAAAAAAAAAAAAGGGGGGGGGGGGGGACTGTGCGTTCACTGAATGTATGTGCACGGCGGCACGCAGACAGATAAATGTGCTAAATATTCAATATATCATGAGAACATTTATCCTCCTGTGCAGGTGCACAAATAAATTCTGATGTCAGTGGAGAGAGTGAAGATGTGTGTTTTCCAAAGAGCCCACACAGTGCACTTGTCAGGATCGGTTCATTAAACCTGGGTAAACCAGACACAGTGCAGTTGATCAACGCTGGTTTCATCATGTTCGGTCCATAACGAGTTTCCCTGCAACCTGAAAGGTAGCTGCTTTGCACCTCTCAGTGTTTCAGACGTGGCACTATTCACAGACGTAAAGTGATACTCTCTCTATTCAGCTCTCTCAACTTCAAATCTTAAAACACAGGTCAAGCCGCGATGCACGGACACACGTCAGAGCGGGTTAAACAACACTATACCGACTTCATTCACCCTGAGCACGTTCTGTGTGATTCTCGTCTGCGAGCGCCAGAGTTCATTCAACCCTGTGTATGAAGAACGAGGCCTTCGCACAAGCGTGTGTGCCCCTCTACACCTCCACATGCTGACCTATCGTTTTATATGGCATCCAGGGCAAGAGCCTTCTTAACCCTGCAACCACTCAGTGTTACATAATCCATTTAAACGCATTATTGAACATGAAGGAATCCTGCAGTGCTGAGTTCGTAGCGGCTTCAGTCGAGGCTAATAACGAAATAAAAGATATATATTTCTCTTAATTACTTCAGCACTGTAAGGTTTGCATCATCCTGTTTGTGACATGGATTCATTTAATGTAGTATTTTCATTCATTTTTTTATTTTCTTATGTTTGGTTGCAGCTGCACAGCTCACTAGTAAATCCTTTAATCTTGTAACATGCAGAGATGGACGACATGTAAAAAAAAATAAAACACAGATCAACATCAGCTCGAGCGGTCGAAAGGCTAGATGTGGAGGGAGTCACCCACAGAGCTCTGCACAAACTGGGTCACTTCCACACAAAAGTGGAAGCTACTCACTATTTAGCAGCACAAAAACCTCGTGCTTTTATTCTGAAAGAACGATTGTGATAATGCGACTGTCTTCCTCATACAACACAACAGAGAACAGACGAAGGGTTAGGGAGGGCCCCCTGTGCTGAGCCTCCCATCAGGACTGTCACTACGGGTGCACCGATCAGGGTAATAACCGATCGCTGAAATCAATCACTCAGCCTCTATCTGAATTTGAAGCTTGTTTTCTTATAGTGTAGCATTAATTATTCATTATCTATTGAAGGGATTCTTGACACTGTATATGAAGCATTATTAGATTAAAGAGATCAAGAGTGTCATGAACTGACAGCTCTTTATTAATTGGTCGACATGGTCGAGACTTTTCTCTTCCTGGGAAAAACAAATAACGTTTTATAAAAAATGAATTCACAGACATGTGCACCACCATGTGCAGCATTATGCTCTCTCTAGAGCCTGCTGTGTCGCGCTACATGTGTCGCGCTTTTTTTGCGTCATGCGATCGGCTCTTTGGATCGGCCTTAACGACAAGTCCGATCAATCGCGATACTACGCAAATCGGCCGTGCTGATCGGGCGCCGATCGATCGAGCACCCCTAGCTGTCACAATGATGACTTTATTTTAGGCTTTGAACACTGAACATACATTTCTGTAATTTTGCAGGTGGGGTGGTTTGATCCGTAGATGTTTTTTGCTTCTTTTTTGTTAATCTGTGCTATCAGCACCTTTGACCCCCACCTTTTTGCTGTAAATCCAACAAATCGCCTCCTCCAAGTTTTGGCATCTGCTTTTCATTTGGCTTAAAACCACACAAGCTGTTGTGGCTTGGCTTTGCAACTAAATCCATGATGCTAATGTCAATAGCTGCTCATCCAAATGCGATTGTTTGAATATTAGAGATGAAGCTCCTCTAAACACCAGTTTTGAGGAGTTAATTCTCCACTCATGCGTCATTGAACCATAGAAGAAGAAGAAGAAGAAGAAGAAGAAGGGATGATGCAATCGCTGTGACAGAAAGACGTATGAAGAGATGCACTGAAATGGCTCGTAGTGTTACGGAGGCTGAATTCTGAAGTTTTCATGCAGCTGCTTATGGAAACTGAGCCACTCGTTCAGTCTCTCGCAGCCATTCATCACGTGTACAGACACCACCTGAGATATTAAATGACTTCACTACCATAACATAAGAAGCATTATGTCCAAAGTGGCGGATAGCTTTTTCATTTTTTTTTTCTTCCATTGCTTTATGTGTTTGAAGGATGGACTCTCGTCTCTTAAGGATTTATTTCCATCAGAAAAAAACTGGGCTGGCATCTTGTGATCTTTTTTTTTTTGTCAAAAGCTGCCGTTAATACAAAAAGCTCTCATCAAATCAACAGGGGAAGGTTGTTAGCTGAGTCAGGGTGAAGTGGTGACTTCAGTTGTGTGATTCATCTTGAGTGGGGGGGGGCCATCTTCACTCTGATTGGTTTCCGCTGCTCCGCATCATAGCTCATTTCCATAAAGCTCAGGAGACTTCGACTTTCTCTTGGCGCTCTCGCCACACGAAAACAACGCGACCCGACGCTTTTGGACACTCTTCGCCGCTGTGAGACACCGTCCTCATATAAAATGAACGCCTGAGGCTCCCGAAGGTTTCGGTGAGAACGTACCATTATATTTGTCCCTAATAAGTATGTGAGCTGGAAATCCTGAACTGTTCACACTCGATCCTGTGAATGTGAGGAATATGCAGCGTTTGTCGTGCCGTTGAAATGACTGTAATTACATCTCAGTGTTCTGAGTAACGTCGACTGGACTTGTCTTTACAAGATTTTGAAGTCATGTTAGTCTTAGATTGTTCTTGCTAACCCACTCTAACTGGATTACAGCTGGTTGCTAGCTTTAAAAAACCTGCCCATCAGTTTGATCAAGGATATTTATAAAAATAAGTTCATTTGTTATTGCAGGTCCAAAAAATGTGCATTTGTTTTTTTTAACAGCGTTATTTTGCAGTAAAGTCCTGAGAAAAAAGAACCATAGAATATATTCTGCAGCAATCGAAAAGACGGTTTGAGAAGATCTAAAA
>JAFELL010000545.1:0-30634 GCA_019059645.1 Caranx melampygus
TGAGGCTGCACCACTCTGAGTAACTCCCAAAGGCAACCGCATGCACAGAACGGCCGATCGAACCCAGCAGCTGCTCCGATGACGGCGTCAGACCCGATGGCCTCCCGCTTTGGGAGCGCACATTTTTGTCATGACGTGATTGGTGTAATCTGGACCTTTGTGACCCCGTGCTGTGCCAGCGAATAGCTGTTCCCTCACGCCCTTAGCTTATTCGTTATTAATACAGCCCGGGCTGAGAATCTGTGAATCATGCATGTGGTGGAGGAGCAGGGAGATTGAAGAGGAAGACAGATTGTGGGTCCGAGCTCAGTGTTGCTTTTTAGAATTACAGAAGAGGTTCGGTGATGGAGGGGCCGTTTCTGAATCCATTAACGCCGTTTACAGTGTGGGTTTCTGTGCTGCCTTCACTGTCTCGTCAGAAACCCTGTGAACATTGATACATTTCCTTGTATGTTGTTGTGGAGTTTGTTCGGTACAGGCCGACCGACCTGTGTTTCATAGTGTTCACGTGATGGTATAACTGCCCCGAGCTCCAAAGTGATTCATTTTCACATAACCCCACATCATAGGTTAAAACTGCAATTTGTCTGAAAAGACAAGTTGTCAAATACTTCGTTGGACTTTACAAATAATACCGGATAGTGGCAACAGAGCAGAGTCAGGTCACATGATGAGGAGACGAAGGTGTCGAGGTTTGGCAAAATTTCAGATCGAAAGAAAACCTGAACTTTAATGCCACAGGTGCAGGAGACAGACAAATCAGGACAGGAAGAAACACGAGGGATTTCCAAATAAAACAGGAAACACTAAAAGGAGAACGTGGAGGATGTACATCACATGACCTCACTGACCATGATGTCATTTCTGATCACTGCTAACGATGATCCCATTGATTCTTCTCACTGTCTTTCTTCTCTTCCCTCCCCTCAGCCGACCATTTTCGGACGTTGACCAATGAGAGGACACGGTTCGACAACAGACTGGTGAGTCACATGAACTCTTTCCTTCTCTTGATAAACACGAACTCAAAGTCAGGACGTTTGAGTTTCGGGGTCGTCATGGTGACGTGGGTTATGACTGACAAACAGCAAGAAAGGGGGAATTTTAATTAAAATTCCTGAGGATAATATTCCTGAGAGCAGCAACAGATGTGTGTGTGTGTGTGTGTGTGTGGTGTGTTCTGAGCTCTGAACATGTTGGAACGTGACTTTTTGTTCACATTGATTCATGGTGAAGTGAATTTCTGGCTGACAGATGGATGAAACTTCCTCTCTCTTTGTGGATGACGCCACGTTTTGATGCGACACAAAGATTTTCCCTCGGCCGCTCGTGTTGTTGTGAAATGCAAATGGCGATGGCAGACGCCACAGAAAGTCAATTAACCAGCCACAAAGGAAATTATTAAGCCGGTCCGTGTTTGCCTGGATAGATCTATCCAGAGAGAGAGAGAGGGGAGAAGATGGTGGGTGGTGGTGGTGTGGCTGGCAGGGGGGGGGTTGTCGTCTCTGGTGAGCCGGTGCCAACTGGCATCAGTCGTTTAATTACTTAGCCCAGCGGCACTGAATGAAGTCGGCAGATTTATGGATTCGTCCATTTCCCGTTTATCAGGAAAGAATAAAGTGTCCCTTTGTGCTCCGTCTCCATGGCACCCTCGGGTCCATGTGACCATGAAGCAGGATCGCCGCGCTCCGACCGCCCGGCCTCGGGCCTCTGGCCTCAGTGATGGACCGTGGCAGTGGGTGGCGGTCCGCGGCTGATTCGCAGGTACAACAAGGATCGCTGATCTGGTCTGAGGCCAGAGAGCCAGGATTCATGTTCGGTGGCGTCTTGTTTGTTCTGCTGGGCCAGTCCAAGTCGCTCTGAGGAACACACGCCTGCACTTTGGATTTTTAACACACTCCAGTTCCACAGAGGAAGATTTGTGCTAAATCAACCAGCGTGAGACGATAATGACTTTTCATTAGAAACTGTGAATCTGCTCGTTCTGAACTCACTGAGACACTGAGCGACGTACCGTGTTCCCAAACAGACGACTTCTCCTCAGTCAGTTTTCTTGTTTATGTGAAAATGGAAACGACAGAAACAACAATGGCCGTCTCTTTCTGTTTGCTGATTACATGTGTTTTATGTCTCGTTCTGCAAAGGCTTTGTTTTTCTCCTCAGCTCTTCAGTCATCGGGTCGGTCGGGTCGGTCGGGTCAGTCGGGGCGTTTCAGTGTCAGTAGGTTCAGATAATCTGGAGCAAACAACAACAAGCTGCCAAAGACAAGACTGCTGCTTTAACTCAACAGACTTCGGGTCATGGTTGTACCTGTTGTCCCTGCAACAGCACCGATACAGGTCAAAGACAGTTTGTGGTGTGTCTGATCGGTCCCTGTGAGTTCAGCCTCCCTGTCGGTTCACAGATCAGACTTTTTTAGGGGGTGGGGTTAGAAAAGCTGTTGAGAAGCCCATGTTACATAATCGCAGGGCTTCTCTGTTGCTGCTTTAAGTCTCTCAGATGATCCACTTACGGTTCATTTCTCTCTCCTCCTGAAGGTCGGGGTGTGTCGTGTGGAGCTCAGGAGGGTGAGGGTCCAGGTGGAGGCCAGCGCTGGTTGAAGATTATGCTAACGGCGGCGGACAGTGAACACTAGCGCTCTCAGTGGGATAGCAGCCGCCATGGTATCACCACAGACGGCTAACTCTCATGCATCACGGGTCTTTGTGGGATTAATCTAATAATAACCCAGAATTGGGCCTAAATCCTAATTGATTTTCTTTTTCTTTCACCCATATGGACGTTGCACTGTTGTAGAGTGGATAAATCTGACACGCAGCTGCGCCTGAGAAACAAACCTCAGATGGAGACTTTTATTTTGTAGAAACAGAACAGGAAGAAAAAGCTTTAATTTTGACATTTTTGGATGTTATGTCCAGAAATACAACAGACTCTAACGTCGCGTGAGTCTTTGACGCCATCGTCATGACCTCGTTCGCAGCTCAGATCATTGGCTGCAGTCGTTTGTTGCCGATTGTGTTTCTCTTTGATTTTCATTAAAGATGAACAGAACGGCACCAAATGGATTTCACTGGATCCGAACCCGCTCACCGTTAACAGGGATGCGTTTCCCATGGCAACGGCTGCGGGATGTCGAGCAAGGGGACAAACTGAGAGTGAATTTTAACGAAGGTGGTGTTTGGGTTGTGTGTTGGTGTCTCCCTGTTAAAACCAATGAGTGGCGGTGTTTACAGTTCATTCGGTCTTTAGTGGCTCTGACTTCAGTCTCTTTTCTCTGACTGTAGTTCTGCAGATAATGAATTCATCAGGGAATCGTAGTTTTTCTGGACCTTTCACTTCACCTCCATGTTCTCGAGCAGCAGTGCTGTAGGGTTTAGTGTGGAGGTTTCAGACGGCAGGATCAATACTTTCTCTGGAGCCACTGTTGGGTTTGTCCATTCAGGGCTACCGTACAAACATGGAGGAGGACCTGCTCCCATACAGAGCTCACTTTAACCCAATGAAACTCAGTGATTCTTAGAGTCAGGTGATTAAAACATTGATTATCAATATTATATAATACATTTTGATGTGAAGTTCAGCTGCAGTTTTGCTCAGGGGCACTGTGGCAGGTGTCCTGCCATGGATGCAGCCATGTCTGGTGCAGAGAATTGAACTCGGGACTTTCCCAGTGGCACGACTGTTGTTCGGTCTGTGAAGCCAAAATACATTTACGCGCTGGGCTCTTGTAGTTAATTTTAACATTTGCTCCGTTCACCCTTTTGTTAACGTCGCAGCCCCAAGAGCATCGGTTGCATAACTTCAGCCGAGCTGAGAGAGGTATGGTCAGTATGTGGCACACGGAGGATGAGTGTTTAACTCTCCAGTCCAGGCCGGTTGCATAAGCCTGATAGAAGGGCACTGGTTATGTAAACGTGTTTCTCAAGAAAGTCAGAAACCAAAGTGCGTTCCCTCAAAGGCCTGATCTTCCTCCAACATCAGCAGCCCACTGCTGGGAGCGTGGACGTGGGCCAGCACCAGAGCACTGCACTGCTTTTTTTTTTTTTTTTTTGTTCCTCCTCATCCGTTTGTGTGTGCAACTAATTTAGCAGCCGGAATGAGCCAAGGGCGTATAAAAGTACGCAGACTGTCAGATAAAGCCAAGAAGTCATGGTTACACCGTGCAAACACACTGTGTTTACATGCAGACCAACAGACCAGTGATGGGATTAGATTATGGCTAATTCACATGTCATGACCTCATACAAACACCTCTGTGAAGCCTCCCAGTCTTTGTACCGATCAGCAGCTCGCACTCGGTCTGTTGATTTCTCTTTATGAGACTCGTCGGTTTATCACAACAAGTCGTTCACACATTGTTAACAAACAGTTGACTGTTGAAGACGCGCGCTCACTGTTGTGTTTCAGGTTTTGGATGCATCACTTTTCACAGGTTGGTGGCAACGGGTTTCTTCCCTGGGGGATTAGTAACACATATCGTATCTTATCTTATCTTATCACATCGTATGGTATGGTATGGTATCACTTCCACCTAGAGTCCAGAGGTTGTATGGATCAGAGGTATAGCTGACAGATGTTTGGATGGGTTTAGGGCCGGTTCAGAGTCTTTGCTGCTCCTCATTCACATCGTTGTGTGCAGCTAACCTCAGATCAGATTAGTTCACTTTCCGCTGGGACTCTTCAGCAGCTAGATGCTCCATTCAAGATGTTCACCTGCTCGTTGGAAGCTCTGTCTGTGTGTTAATGGTTTGTTTATTTGGAGCAGCTGCAGCAGCAAAAAGCCGTGTTAACATCTAAATCTTCATTTCTGGATCTTTGAGTGGAGACTCCGTGTTTAACACCAAGCTAATTGTTTGATATAGTTCATATTCTCTCCGGCTGAGCAGATGCTGACAGCTGTTGTCTGAGTTTTCCACTCGGACGTTCCTGTCAAATTGAACATGTTATCCTTGTAGCGCCACATGTGATCAGAGCCATGTGGAGGCAGATTATTCCACCGCACCGTACGGATACGCCTCCTGACTGCTGACATTTCAACATGGTGGTGGTGGTGGTGGGGGGGGGTTGAACCCCTGAGCAGAGCTGTGTCAGTGACCGAGGTGGGGGGGGGGCTCCACATGGCCCCCCGAAGGACCAGCAGTGAATTAATGCGTATTAATGGCAGATGTTCATGAGGACGCTGTGATGTCATCTGTCAATCAAAAACAAAGGACAGCACCAGCGTCACTTCACAGTGTTTTCACGAGGGTCCTTCATTAAACACAATTATCTGGACCTGCAGTGGCCAACAGTGTGTGGTGTGTGTGTGTGTGTGTGTGTGTGCTGGCATCTGACTGGACAGTGTCTCTCACACTCAAACTAACACACACACACACTCACACACACACACTCACACACACACATGCCTCGAGATGTTATGTAACTGTGTCACAGCAGCTCTGCTCATGTCTTCACATGGACATACACACAAAGATAAACACTGAGCCACAGGGATGAAATTAGACGGCTGGGTGGCAGCGGCAATATCAGGTGGATCTGTGTGTGTGTGTGTGTGTGTGCGTTTGCGTACATGTGTGTGTGTGTAACTGTTTATTTTGAGCGGTTAGCCCCACGCGAGCTCGTCTCAGGGCCTGCTGGTCTTGTGATTATTACTCATGACCTGGATACAGGCCTCCAGCTCAACTTGTACTCTTTTTAGTGTGTGAGTGCATGTGTGTATGCATGTGTGTGTGTGTGTGTGTGTGTGTGTGTGTCTGCTGTGCACATTTAATACCTGGTATTCAGTGACACGCTGTATAATCCTCCACATGCCTCTGCTTTGAACTAAGGGAAGGAAGTGTCTGCACTCCATTTTATAGACACAACCACACACTCACACACACACACACACACACACACACACTACATGCGTGTCTCTGCTTTAATTGCTGACCTCTTCCTCTATAAAGAGGACGGTGACCTGCTCCAGTCAAAATAGCGTCGGCTCTTTCTGGAAGTGTCGGCGTGTCCGTGTGACGACGTCTGATGGTTTCGTTTATTTCTCTGAGGAAGTTTAAACGTCATCAGAAGCAACTTTTTGAGTTCAGACCTTTTTTTTTTTAATAGTCTTTGTAATTACATGTAAAGCAGTAAAGAATAACAACAGTGGTTGAAATGGTTGAGATCGAAGCTGCAGCTCATCCCACACAGACAGGAACAGATTAGACTCAAAGTTAATGTTCATTCAATATAAATAAAGTTTATTCTTCTTCATATGATGTTATCATTGTGCTCTGTGGCTCCAGCCTCTGCCACTAGTACCTGATACTTAACATTTAACTCACAGTATTCAGTAGTTTGTACATGTGCAGCCAGATCATCAAACTTTGCAGCAATTGATTAGATGAATAAACTGCAGGTCGGTCGCTTCATGATAAAGTGATTCGTTTTCTCTTTTTTTCTGCAGTGAGAGAAAATTACATTTGCATTAGTTTGAATTCCTCACATCTCCACACAAATGAGAGCAGCAGCAGCAGCAGCAGCAGCAGCAGCAGCAGCTACATGAGGGAAATTACAAAATAAAATACCAGCTATTATCATTTTCTTTGTCGAAGTTCTGCTTGAGAGGGAAACTGCACCGTCAGGTCAGTGAAGACGAGTGAAGTCGCCTTCCTCCGTCCGTTGCTTTGATGAAAGGCTGGAGGTGGATGTTTTTCTTTCTTTTACTTTGACACCTCCTCTTAAACTTCCCGGCCTGAACACAAAGGCCAGGTCGACCTCTGACCTGCGACCTTCAAACTCTTATCTCTGACCAGACGTGTGCAGACGGTGAACTGTGCCGCCGGTGTGTTTTTAGGTCAGGAGGGCTGGAGGTGGACGTGGACATTTAGCTCTGTGATGATGACTTCCTCCGTGACACAGGGTCTAATACAGTATTACACTCACTAATATTCTGATTTATTCTCTCTCTCTGCCCCCCCCATCCCATCTCCCCACCCCCCATCTCCAATCCTGTAATCCAAGAGGAAATGAAATTGGCTTAGTGACTCTGCGACCTATCTGTGGAGGCAGCGGCACACAGGACCTCAGTGAACAGTTTAAGCTGATTAACCCCAATAAGGAGAGTTATCTTATTAAAGCTTGACTGTTATAGGCAGCGCAGTGTCGTTTTATGAATATGAGTGAATGCAGGAAGTAAAAATAAAAATAAAAGAAGTCTGGCTTCAAAAATCTCACGTAACTTATGTTTTCAGCCCAAAGGCCAAAGATCGGCGGTGATGACATCGTCAGTAAACTGCTGTGATCGATAACGTGAGCTGGAGAGTTGATCAAATATAGGTTGCATCACAAGTGAGCAGCAGCTTTGTTTGTTTACAGACGTAAGAAGGAGCTGTTTTTGTGTTGCAGCATAGCGTCTGTACAAACAGCTGTTTGTGGACGGAGTCAGTTTCATGTTGAACACACACTTTACAAAGACGAGATGAGATTTTCTGATTCTGCAGCAGGAGACCTGGAGTGGGTCTAAACAGCTGTGATTGAACATCCCACCATGTTGTGTGTTATTTACTGTAGCGCCTGGAGCGTGAGCGACTGCGACAGGAAAAGGGAGCTAGAAAAGTGTTTCCTGTAACTTTATACCACATATTATACGTTAAAACACACGGGGACGTCCTCCTCTTTCAGATAAGACCATCTTACCTCCCTACGATGTATGTACGGCCCCCCAGCTTCAGGAAAGCAAGAAGACAAAATCTGCTGATATAGTTCTCATGGAAGATGAATCCACCTTTTTTTTACCTTGAACTACCTGAGGGCGTTGAACCTGTGGAAAGTCTTGACTGCTCTGGAGCTACCTGTGTGATGCTTCAGGAAGAGTCAGATCCTCCATGAAACCCTGCAAATGTGTGACTGTGTGTTTTTCAAACCTGTGCAGAGGCTGCAGCTCACTCTTTCATCACTGGTGGTTGTGTACCTGGACGGCACAGCGCTGTACAACTTCCTGTAACAGCAGACTTTTCTGTGATGATCATTGAAGGCGACGCCAGCGTCAGACACCTCTAATTATGAGCAGTCACAGTGGTGTGGTGGGAACAGTGAGGCTAATGAGTTTAGCCAGTGATCCATGAGCTCTCATATTAAAGTCAGCTGACGTTACGGCGAGGAGGCGTCAAGCTTCACCTCCTCGTTCCTTCACTCGAATGGAAAAACAATGAGCGCGATGATGCTGAATGTTTGTTTTTTTTCTCTTGAACCTCAGGAAGAGAAAGCAAAGCAACACGCAATTTAGTCAAATGCATTTTACATTGTTTTCCATGTTGTTTCAGCTCTGCAGTTATAAACGTCCCCAGCTCTGTTTCCTTTTCCCCAAATTGTCCTTTAGCATCAGAAGCAATAAAGAAATCGTGTGTGAAGCCCAGGGTTAGCAGAACAACAGCTCCTCTTATCATGTCCGAGCACAAAGCCTCAGAAAACATTTCATTTTAAATTTATGCATTGAAGATGCTCGGGGCTGCACCGTGCATACATCAGCTATTAAACTAATGGGATTCCAGATCAAATAATAAACAGTTTCTCTTTGTTTTCCATTGTGAGGAGACCGCAATCGTCGCGTCGGCCTCAAAGCGGGGGTTTTCTCTCTTCATATTAAGGGACGGAAGGGCTGCTTCATGTTTTATTCATGCTAAATCCTGGCCTGTGGCCTGCGAAGGCTTTTTATTCAGTTAAGTGAGATTACATTTGTTTAGTCGGTTGTTAATTGTACAACAGGATAAGGCTGTGTAAATTTGCACGCGCTGTCTGGCACAACTGGCGTGGTTTGTTGGCACGACTGTCACGGAGCTCAGGAAGGAACGGGAGGAAACGTGAGGATTGACTCGGCTGATGATGGAGCGACGCACTAACTGCTCCGTCTGACACGTGTCAGAAAATGTTTGTTAGAATCAACCAGAGCCGAAGGCAGCGACAGCAGAGGTGCAGTGTTTATCCTGCAGGATGTGACTCACATCTCCCCACGTTGTGCATTGTGAGTCCTGGTGTGTCGCCGTGGCAGCGGACTGTGGCCGTGTTCACGCCGAGTGTTAACCTGCGTCTTCAGTGATCGATCGCAGTGATCAGCTCTAAATCCCTCTGTTCACACTCGTTTTAAAATGCGTCTCCACGTGCGTCTCTATTGACGACCTTTGATACAACCTCACTTCCTGCTTTGTAAGCAATTAATCAGGTGTGTGTTGTTAGATGGGTCTGTTGTCAGTGTGTGTGTGTGTGTGTGTGTGAGAGGTTGTGTACAGTTTTACAATAAAATAAAGTTTTATGCATTTGAATTTTTTGCTTCATAATGAAACTATGGCAGATATCATCAGTAGAGTGAGCAGCCCTTCAGATGATGTCAGTAAAGTGGGCGGTCCCACAGAAGACATCACTGAAGTAGGCGGTCCTTCAGAGTTCGTTAGTAAAGTGGGCCGTCCTTCTGTGGACATCAGTAGAGCAGACGTCTTTGTTTGTTGATGCTCTGTCATCAGCTGTAACATCTGGATCCACGTCAGGTGAACTGTATACACACAATGTCTTTAATCCCGTTTTGGTTTAGCAACAGACCATAATGATCTCCCAGATGCCAGGTTGTTTCTCCCAGAGCTCCCAGGGCGACAAACAATATGTGTGTGTGTGCGTCTTTCACTTCTTTGGGCAGCTCGTGCAGAACGCCAGCCGCTCAGCTTTCATTGATTTCAAAAGGTCAAGTGTGCAGTTGTTTGCAGAGGCGTAATAAGAGCGATTGTTTTCAGCTCTCTGATCCAAAGGGCCGCGTTGTGAAGCTGCCAGATAATTAATGACTGAGTAATTAGCAGCTTTATTGTTTGTGTTCATCCATTATGTCACCGGAGGTTCACTGTTTCCTTTTTCACCGTGTTTTGATTGACAGGGCATTTTCCAGGGGGAGGCTGGATATTGTGTGTGTGTGTATGTCTATATATATATGTGTGTGTGTGTGTGTGGCCTAATTTGCAAACCAGATCTACAATCCTGTGAATCTTAATGAGCAGCGGCTGCTGCTGCAGTTACAGCTACTTCAGTGATGGTGTGAAGGCTGCGAGACAGAACCCCCTTTCAAAATAAAGTGATTTATTTATAGAGACTTTATTGATTAGAAAATATAACTGAGATGATAAAGTATCTATCAGAGCAGATACATCATGATCAGATTTATTTCTCATTTTCATAATGAGCGCATCAATGAGAGTGACTGGGTTTGACAGGATCACGTTGAAAACGATCACGTTGTCTAACAAACCCGACGTGATCACAGGTGATCACACGTCGGGTTTGTTCCTGTGATGTCAGAAAGACACAAAGACTGATGCTGTTTTTTTATATTTATCTTTGTAAACTAACAGACTCATGCAAATCCAGAATCCAGATGTCTGCCTCCACTGAAACCTCATTTAGTGACCTTGACCTTTGACCTTTGACCACCAAAATCGATTCAATTCGTCTTTCGAATGTTTGTGTCAAATCTGAAAACGAACAGAGTCCAGCGTTTTTTTTTGTCCCTCCTCCTCCTCCTCGTCCTCCTGGCGGCTCTTCCCTGAGGTCGCTGAGTTCACTTCGGAGGCCGTGACCGACCTCCTCATTGTTGACCGGCTCTTCGACGTCTCTTCTTTCACTTTCTCTCTCAGCTCCTTCGTGTCTTTTGAAAAAAAACTTCGCTCCTTCAGTAGAAGTTTTTTTTATTTATTTATTTTTTGTTTTATTTCCTTCCCACTCGCTCTCGTCTCCGTCTTCAGCTGCTGAACGAGCTCCAGGTCCAGACACCCACCACGCTCCTCCTCCATCTCCTCCGGGGCTGTTTGCAGCCTCTGCACTTTATTTATGAATTTATTTGGCTGGTTTTTGGGAGCACATGAACAGACGAGGCTTCGACTGTTAGATATGTGTGATGTGATACCATTCAGGGTGCGTTCAAGAGCAGGATTAAACCCATGTTTCCTCTCTTCCTGCACAAACAGACGTGCACACGGTGATCCAGATGTTTTTGGCATTCATCAATATTCATGTGACCTTCAGCTGAACTTCACTATTTGTCTAAATATTGCAAGAGGAGCAAGAGGAGATATTTTTATTTGCAGCTTTGGAGGAAAACCCGCACGTCTGCAAGTGACAAGGTTCCTGTGGTTCGACACCAGGAAGGATCTGACATGTTTTCCTCTCGCTGCGATTAATCAAATCAACTTAATGCTTTGGCTCCGAGTTCAGAAGTTAAGAGTGTGGAAGCAGCATGAAAACACATTCACCGTGAACTTGTGAACTTTTTCCGTGATTCTCATGTGAGGTTTATGATCCAGCGGGGACTGATCGAGCAAATCATTCATCAAAGGTGGAAAAAAACACACCAGCAGCAGCTGCGAATTATAAATCCGGACTTAAGACGTCAAAGTCAGTAGAGTTATAATCACTAACAAGCTCCCTGGTTAGCATAAAGCTTTGGCACACGAGCACAGTGAATGATATCACTTGATGAAATGTGTTTTCACCCACACACACACACAGAGGATTTGAATCACCTGGGAACACACACTTACTTGGAATAATTGATCTTATTTTGGTTGAGAACGTCCACTGATGATACTAATCTGTCTCATGTCTTTTTCATCTTCTGGAAACATCATGGTCGTTGTTATTACTCGTTTGCCATGGGAGGAATAAAAACATAAAAGAAGATGTAACAGTGCAGTCTACAGAGAGGACGGCTCTGAACGCAGCTTTGACACAGTTGCTCAGTTTCCTTCATTAACAACAAACGAGTGTGAATGAATTAAATGAATTAACAGCCGAGGGAAATCTGACCGAAGAGACGAAGTCTGATTTAGATTAAACATGTAAATAACATTCAACCCAATTTGTTTTTGCTAAACAGCTTGTTTATGAGTTACACAACGCGTCTAATTAATAAACAAACTGATTAATTATTGACAGAGTCGAGCTTCATGTAAAGCGTGACATTAAAATAAAATGCTTCTTGCATCCTGCAGGATCTTTAACTTGCTAATGTGATCTTTGTTCTTCAAGACATCAAGCATAAACAAGAGGCACACGTCTACCTGCTACATTAGCAGGTGTTAGCATTCGCAGCTGTCTCCTGAGGTGAAAGCTAACACCAACGCTAACTCTTCCGTTGCCTCGATTTCTGTCGCTTCTTTTCCTCTTCTGAACACAGCTAACTGATGCTAACTAGCTTGTTCGACTAGAAGAAGAAGTTAGTTTGTCTAATAAATTAGCACGCTAACCACGTCGTCCAAAAAGTTTGTATTATTTGCTGACGTTTGTTTGTTTCCTACCTGACAGTTGCGACTGCCGTCTGCGAGATGTTGTGTCGACCTCCGCACGCTAACCAACGAGCTTGTTCCACACCGTCCCAACAGTTTCCGATACCGAGTCGCTGCGGTCTGAAGTCGCAGCGCTGCTCAGGTGATGATGCACTTTAACTTCCCGTCAACGCGAATCCACAGCGTTTCACTCCTGAGGAGACATAAACATCCCAGTGACCCTGACACTGTTTCACCCGGGCCAAACAGGGTGAATAACAGGATTATGTAAAAGGAATAATTGCTCTAACTTCTGTTTATTCCCTCGGTTAAAGTTGAATAAACAACTCAAGTCCCTGTTTGTGTTAAACAAGAATCTCTGTTATGCAGAAACATCAGCTCCATCACTGTTCAGCCTTGGATTCAAAGTCCTTGGTCTGTTGTATCACCCTGCCGAGCGTCTGGCAGCAGCTGAAGCTGACATGCCAGAGGATGCTTACATACCACTGATAGTTGTACTTTGGCCTCGGGATTACACGAGCGCTCTTCAGGCGACACGTCCGCGCTCTGCTCACACGCCATCAGTAAAAGTGTCGAGTTGAAAAACTGGTCGACGTTATTTATGCATTTTTAACACACAGTGGCCTTGTCACACTTTATCACGCACAGCAGCTCGAGAGAAGAAGGGAAACTGAAAAAAACAAAAAAAAAAACATGCATCGGACCAAAAGTCACTTTGCAGCTGTGTTTTCAAGCTCCAGGCTCCAGGCCTCTGTTTCCACACAGTTCCTCTCACTGTATCTTCATTTCTCCACAAACCAGAAGAGTACATGTAGGTTTCATATTATTGTCGGAGGCTTTGTGCAACTTTTTGTGGCATGTGTGTGCTGGCAGCCCGTATTGTGTAAGGAAGCCTTATGTAACACAACAGTTGGTGCAGAGCGGAGCTGCACGACTGACTCTGAGCCGGAGCCTCAGCTTGGACGTTTTCTTTGCTTTGCTTTTGTTGTGTAAGAAAATCTCCCACGCGTCCTGAACCATCAGGAGCTACCTACCTGCTGGGCTCAGTGGCACTGCTTTAGTTTTTGTCCTCAGTCGTTTCGCTGTCGCGTCACTCGCCCTCATTTCCTTGACTTTTACTTTTGATTATTGTTTTGCAGTATGATGTAATATTTACTCAAGTAGGACCCAGGATGAGTAGCTGCTGCTAATGTGGATCCAGCACATAAATAAATGAATAAATAAATGAGGAGCTCAGACTTCAGACCAGCAGCAGCAGCAGCAGCAGCAGCAGCAGCAGCGTCTCTGAGTTAATGCTCGGTGACTTCACAAAGGAGACGAGCAGCAGCTGACGCAAGGAAAGTTAAATATCTGAGGAGAGGACGAGGAGCTGCTGCTCAGCTCCACCGAGAATGTGAAATACTTAAGATTAGGAGACAGTGTCTGTCCAAGTGTGTGTGTGTGTGTGTGTGTGTGTGTGTGTCCGTCCTTGCAGTTAGTTATCGTCAACGTCTTCTTCAAACAAAACGTCAGCCAACAGCAGTTCGTCCCTGAGCCTGGTCTGACTGAACGTCTCTGCTAAATACATCAGCACAAGAGAAATGAGATGCCAAACATTTCCTCCACGTCCTTCTTCTTCTTCTTCTTTTCTTCTTCTTCTTCTTCTTCTTCTTCTTCTTCTTCTTCGCCACAGGCTCAGGTTGGATTCATGGAGGTGTGACTTTATTTTGAGGAGCATATATAGACGTTTTATGTTTATTAAGACACATGAGGAGGGACAATCAGTTTCCTGAGTGTGTGTGTGTGTGTGTGTGTGTGTGTGTGTGTGTTGAGTGTGGGATGTCGAGGATGATGAAGAGGAGGAGGAGGAGATGTAGCCGTCTAATAACTCCCTGAGGTGGGCTGTGGTGAGAAAAGTGCACCGTCTGCCTCCACTGCAGAATGAATAATGGAGGGCTTTGTATATATATATATATATGTGTGTGTGTGTGTGTGTGTGTGTGTGTGTCCACCCACCACACAATAATGATAATTGACCAATTAGACGGCGGAGAGCAGCGTAAACACCTGGGGCTCGCCCAGAAAGGTGAAACGTCACCGAATAATCAGACAGAGACAAGAAGGAGAATCCAGTCGACGGTGTTTTTCCTCTTTGTCAGGTCATTAACACAACAACCCCCCCCCAGACACACACACACACACACCCTCCATCACACAGCTTAAATGAGAAACCTGACATTTCCCTGTTTATAAAATCCCAGGGTTCACTGGGCCGCAGAGTCGCGGCTTTAGATTCGCTTTTTATTTTTTTATTATTTGAAAATGTGACTTTGTTTTTTTTTTTTTTTTCCTCCGTTTCCCAGTGAAGTGGTGAAATTCAGAGCCGTGATCCAGGTGAACCTTCACGGCTGCCTGCAAATTTCACATTCATGTTTACTGATGGTGTGACGGCGCCTCCTGCAAAAGCAATGTCAGTGGAGAACTTTAATTCCCTGTAAAGACGATGTACAGTGTGTGTGTGTGTGTGTGTGTGTCGACGGTGTGTGTGTGTGTTTGCTACGATCTCCTTTTCAGTGTGTGTGGGCTGCAGCTCGGAGGTTGTTGTTTGTTGTTGCTGTGACAGGATTAGACTCACAGCCTACGGCTCTTCCTTCAAGCTGAATTTCTTTCAGGGGGAAACCAAAGCCAACGGCGTTTCTTGAACGCATCACGGTGAAATGAGTGAAAATACATGTGGATGAGCGTAGAGTTGCTGCTGGATTGTCGTGGTGCAGGGACAGAGATCAGCTCACAGCAAGAAGTTCCTCCAACTTCTAACAGAGAGCGTGAACTTGTGCAGCCATAAAAAACTTTATTTAATCATCTGCTCGTTAACATCAATGCTTTCTGGTTCGTACCAACACACAGAACTCGCTCCCCTCGGCCTCCGACTGATCCGCAGCCTCGCAGACGTTTCTCCTTCTCTTCTCATCTCCATAGATTTATAAAGCAGCTCCGAGTCCAGTCACGTCTTCACACGCAGTCGTGTCACCTCCAAAGTTTTCTTTGCAGTTACTTAAAACCCAAAAACCGGAGTTCTTGTAGCGCAGATGAATAAATGACGATCTCTTCCTCACGTTGACCAGTTCAAGTCTTGGCCCTTTGAGGAAGAACACAGAGCCAAGCTGAACCTGAACCTGAACCTGAACCCGAACCTGAACCTGAACCTGAACCTGAACCTGAACCTGAGCCTGAACCTGAACCTGAACCTGAACCTGAACCTGAACCGGTGCCTCCAGCTCCTCCTTACATCCAGACAGTCAAGCTGCACCAAGGCCGCGCTGGTGATGCATTCAGGTACTCCTCATTGGTCCACTTCCAGTTACAGTTTATGCTCAGTGGCACCTGATTAAACCATATACCGGCATTAACTATTGACCAGCCAGCAATGGATTATGGGAAACTTTCCGCTACAGCTCCCATCTGGAGCTTTGTTTACCTGTTGTGACATTTTCAATATTGAAATCCAGTCTTGAAGCACAAAGGTTTGTGGGAAATGTATTCCTGTTTTTGACATAAATGAATACTAACAGTGCCACCAGGGGTTCGGCTGTAGCCGATGATTTCAGCTGCACTGACATTTAAACAGAAAAAAAGGAGAGAGAGGAGCGTCTTCCCTCTGTTTACCACTGAGCGGCTCCAGGTGCCGGTGAGGAGGTGCCTTGCTCAGAGGCAGCACTGAGGAAGTCAGCCGCTCGGTGGGGATTTAAATGAGTGACCGTCTCGCAGCCCTCGGTCCTGACTGACAGGCTCTGAGCCCTGTGCTGACACCACTATTGTCAGAGTGCGCTTTGATCCCACCGGACCAAGAATGCGTTCATGAATAAAGCAGAACCAGCTTTTCAATACCAGAAATGTCTGTGGCGCTTCTGCCTGAGTGTTTTTATTAATAGACTGCGGCAGGTATAGAGTCTTCTTCTCTGAGCTGTGGAGACACGAAGCTCTGCAGGATGTGCTCGGTACATTTTTTCCTAATTCGACCTCTGTTCTCTGTCGTATGCTGCAAAGAAACACACGCAGCTTCTATTTACTGACTTGGTGTTTGTAGACGTGTCGCTCTCCTGCTCTGGTTTCCTGTCACAGCCCACACACGTGCAGGTGAGCTGGACCGATGACCTGCAGCTGCCTTAAGGTACGAGTGCTTGTCGGTCCCTGTGTGTCAGGCCTGTGATTGACCGGTGACCTCTGCAGGGTGAGCTAGCTAGTTAGCATGCTAACTTCAGTAGAGGAAACACAAGAGAAGATGACAGAGCAGAGTTGAGACTGGTTTTAATCTCTGTGGATCTGGCTCAGTGTTGTGGAACTAAAACAGCGAGGCTGACAACCATCCATCACACGCTGACGCCCGCTGCAATGCAAACATGTCGCCTAGATGTGAAGCCTCCACTTCATGGCGGTGGCCCGGAAAAAGAGGGATTACATAAAGCGTTCTGGGTCACGCTGTGCAGGTTCAAGACTCCGGTTATTCAACGGGTCTTTGATGGCAGCCATGGGTGACGGACAGCCCGAGGCACTTCATCCTGTGACTCTTAGAAACCCACTCCTCTCATCCCCACATAGTGATAGTGATGTGGCCGTGGCAGGGCGTGGTCTCTAACACAGAGGGCTCAGTTACGCAATGAGAGGATTAGTAAAGGTCACGAATAATGACAAACACAAGTTAGGAGATAATAAAGACTTTGAAATCGTACCTGCTGGAGCGTGTCTGTGTCCTCTGCACCGTGCATGTTCGTATTAACCGAAGCTGCAGCAGGCCTGTCACACTTTTAACACCTTGCTCAAGGGCAACTGAACAGCCGTCATGTTGTGTTTCCCCGTTAAGATTTCTGTCTGGCAGGTCGGAGGCTCATCGTGGCGACCCTCCAGTCACCAGCCTGCATCTCTAACTTTAGGCTCCGTCTGTCCCTTCTGTAACCCTGCCCCCCCCCCCCCCCCCTCATCCTGTCTCATCCCTCCCCACATGGGAAGTGGAGTACTTTTTTTTTTCTATATTACAAACTCGGCAGCTCCATATTCATGCCTTATGCTGCGCGAGCTCAAAATGCCACGGCTGCGCCTGGCCTTCGACGCCTTGAGGCGACGGCGGCCGTTTGATCTGCAAAGGCCACATTTGAACCTCCCGCTGTCGGATTTAAGCACAATCACCCCACCATGCTGCTTTTGAAGAGCGGACCACAGCTGCTGCCCCGCCACAGGATCAGTATGCACAGGGCTCGGCCTGCTTCGGGGGCGAGGACGGACGCATTGATCATGCAAATGTTTTTTTTTTTTTTTTCCCTATGTGGTGGTTCTGCTAAATGAACATTCTCGAGTCGTAGTACAACAGAAATTTCCTCAAAGTCAAAATGCTGCAGGTGCAAATGAGTAAAATCTATTTCAGGATGTGAGCGGGGAGCAGAGCGCTGCCCTACATCCCACAGTGTTGTTTAATAACCTTGCAGCAGTTTAAATAAGATCTGCCAGGACGTGTGCTGTAATACATGCAGGAGCCCCATTCGACTGAAGGTGGTGAAGAAGCTCCTGACGTTTCCTCTCATGTTCACGTGGACGAAATCAAATGAAGACATGAGAGTCAGAGCTGCAGCTCGGACATTAGACGACAGGAAGTCATCGGCTGTGCTTCAGGTCTGGACCCACCCTGGTATCTGAACACACACTCATCTGTTGTCACCTCCTCTGGTGAGTCTGGTAGGAGGTGTTTGGTGTTTCTACATGTGCATGACGTGAGTCTCTAGATAGTCCCCGCCTTTTCAGCCAATCAAATGCAAGAATACCTAAACTGTTCATGTTGGAGACGAAGCCTCTGGAAGAACAATAGTGACTTCAGTCCAGTGTGAACAGATTGAGTTCAGTTCTGTCCACATGTGATGTTTACAGGACACTGAATAAAGGTCTGTTTTCTACGGCGATCAGTGACATCACAAATACAGTTGTATTGACCCGTCTCCGTCACTGTCTTTAACCTACATTATGAGCCTCTGCAGATCGTGTGCTGTTTGACAAATCTTTATTCGCCTGCTTCCGCATTAACGCTTCAAACCATCTCACTGTGCTGACGGTCGCCTCGGTGAAACACACCGTCGTCTTTTTCATCCTCGATCCGTCCAGGTGATGTTGACCGAGCGTGTTTGCTCTTCTCAGCAGCAGCAGCAGCAGCAGCAGCAGCAGCAGCAGCAGCAGCAGCAGCAGCAGCTTGTTGCATGTTCACACAGAAACCGATCAGTCGTCGAGCAGCGAGACTCTGCAGAAATGTGACATGACTCTGAGGGAAAAATCCACCGAAGTAAAAACATGATGATGATGATGATGATGATGATGATGATGATGTAAACTACATGATGACGGGAGGCCTTTCTGTGTGGAGTTGCATGTCCTCCCTGGGTTCTCTCTGGCTTCTCCGACTTCCTCCCACCGTCCACAGACATGAACAGTAGGTTAATTGGTGACACTAAAGATAGACCTGAGACCTGTCCAAGCCCTGTCCTCAGCCTGTGTCCCCTGGGATTAGCTCCAGCACCTGTGACCCAGCTCATGGACGAACAGGCCTCTAAACAGGATATACGAGTTGCAGTCAGTGCAGCCAAGGGTTATACCCGTTACTGATTGATTCCCTGATTGATTGGACGACCACTAGGTGTCGCCTAGAAACAAACCTAACTTTGTTTTTCTTAAACGACGGACACAACTGCAACTGAAATTAGACACAGTTTGCTGTTTTGTCGCTATAATCCAGATGTTTCCAGATGTTTTTCGAGTGTAGATGAAGACAGCGTCAGATTACAGCTGACTCTGAAGAACTGACGCCAACTGGTTGGTTTACGCATGTCACACGGCTCAGGAAGTGTTTTTAATCTGATCCCATGTGTCATTTCTGTGACAGAAATACCTGGTGAAGTCGGATACGACACAGTTGCTGTTTTAGATCAACGAGGATTGAAGAGCAGTAAAGTAAACACGTACTCCTCCTGTTCTTCTTCTTCTTCTTCTTGAGCTGCCATCCGTCCCCGTCTCCTCTCACTTCCTGGCTACTTTCACAGTCTGATTACTTCGAAGAGTCGCTGCCTTTCTTTGAGGTTGACATTGAGGCGGCTGGAAAACTGGGGCGCGCCGGCGTGTGACTCTCCTGCAGAACAAAAGGCGAACTCTTCGTTATGTAGGCGAAGCATGGATGAGCTTCTCGAGCTCAGGAACCCCAGTCACACTGAGGTGTGAGGGAGCTCATTTACACACATCGCCACAGGCAGGAGAGAGGGGATGAAGGAGGCGACGGAGGAAGATGAGGCTAATTATTCTCCCCACAGAGAAGCAGACACTCTCTCTTGGTTTTCTAAGGGGTGGCGGAGGGACGGGGATGGAGGGGGGGGGGGGGCTTGTCAGGATATGACTCCCCCGGTGAACAAAGAAGAAGGAGGAGGAGGAGGAGGAGGGAGGAAGAGATATGACGAATACAGCAGAGAAACTCCATCAGCGGCTGCCTTTTATCACTTCTTCCCAACTGAGCTGCGTTCAAGGCCTCATGGGAAAAGTCAGAGCAGGTCTCACATCCGAGAGAGGAAGGCCAGCGTCAAAGCCTGCTGGTGGAAAACCCAGTTGTGTGACTGGTTCTGGCTCTGGATCCAACCCTCTCCAGTCAGCATCAGCACCGGTGTGAAGGCGAGCCGTCCAAACCAAAGCCGTGCTTCTGGTACCAATACGGATTCTTTAAAACATCTGTATTGTCTCATCACCTCCACCATGACACATGTGATACATAACATCTCGCGATTAACCGTGATTCCAAAATAAAAGCATCCTCTCATATGTGAAGAAGAGAGTTGGGCATCATGGAGCCTGGATGATGGATGAGAGGCTCCGAGCTGCAGTCTGAAGAACAGCAACTGAACTGATGCAGGTCAGAAGCTGGATGGATGGATGGATGGATGGATGGATGGATGGATGGATGGATGGGTGGATGGGTGGGTGGTGGGTGGATGGATGGATTTACCCCCGACGAGAGCAAAACTACTGACCTGATAACAGGAGGGAAGCTCTCACTTTAATGAGATGGGATGTTTCCTTTGCTCCCACTTTATTTCTTTACATTAAATTCACGTCCACACACACACACACACACATATTATGGTCTGTGAGTGCAGTAATCCTCCAGGATCATCCCCTCTGCTCTGTCTTTAAAGTGCTCCAGCTCGCTGTTATGTAACTTCCATAGGATTAACCCACTGCAGAGCGTCTCATGTTTCCACAGACCTCTTTTACATGATCCAGTCTTACATCACTGTCCCTGCTCAGTGTCTCCTCCTTCGTCCTCCACTGGACACTTGTTATTTATTGTAGATTCAACAAGACAATAGAAAAATGAAGCTCGACCAGAGGCCTTTAGACCTGATGATGCAGACGTCCACAGTCGTCCTCTGACCGTTGTAAAGTGTCGCTCACTTTGTCGTCTTCGCTGCAGCTGTTCTGTCTTTTAAACTCTGTCTTTAACAGCTCGCACGTGGACACACAGAAAGCGTCTTTTCACCTCCACCTCATCACAGATCAGAGTCATGTACCATATCTGCTTAAACATGTCACAAGTCACTGCTGAAGAATCCCTCACTGGCTTCCCACCCATAAACACAGATTTCTCTCTCTCTCTCTCTCTCTCTCTCTCTCTCTCCACAAAGCCGTGTTTCCTCTTTGACAACTTAAAAAGCTTCGCAAATTATGCAGATTGTTTTTTTTTTAACTCGTCTTTTGTGCTGATATTTTTGTGAAGCGTCTGTCACAGTCTGCCGTCGCCTCCCACGGCCTTTTGTTTGTGCAAAAACAACGGCACGTCGGCGGCGAGCCTGTTTTTAAAAGTGGGACTTTAATGGCAGTGTGTTTTAGGGTTGAGCGTGTGCCAGTGTGCAGAGTGAACACAAAAATAAATCAAAATCATTCTCTTCCCTTTTTTCGCTTTTGTTGCGGGAAGAAGAAGAAAAAAGAGCCACTAAACTGGTAAATTTGAATGTTCGCTTCAGCGCCGAGGATTTCTTCACGACAGAGAGGAAAAAACAAACAAAGCACAAAGCTCAACATGCACTTTAGTGTGTGTGTGTGTGTGTGTGTGTGTGTGTGTGTGTGTGTGTGTGTGTGTGTTGGTTGGTTGTTTCCTCTCTGTGCAGGATTCAGTCTTTGTTGTTTAATCATCACGCGTCACGTCGCGGCGTCGAGCTGTGAATCAGATCTGTTCCACTTCCAGCGGCTCCATCGCTTCCTGGAGCTGCTGCCTGTCACACACACACACACACACACACACACACCTGACGTCCTGATGATCTCACCTGTCCTGCTTCTTGATACGACGACGCCTTGACAGACACGTTTCAATCTGAGGAAGTCTCTCAGGAGACGAGCAGGCTCAAAGACACGAAGAAGAAGAAGCAGAAGGTGTGTTTGTACAGAGCTACGTCCCCACGGTGCCTCGTGGTTTTTGATTTTCATCTCCTCACTGGAAGAAGAAAGATGTTTTCTTTTCTGTTTTAAAGTTTAAAGCTTCAGGGAATCAGTGAATTTACAGCTTGCAATTAAACAACTTACATCAACCGTCATTTATTCTGCCTCTGTGTTCATGTCTCTGGTTCCTGCACATGAACGTCCCTCACACTCTGAGGAACGAGACATCTCAGGAACCTCTTACTAGGAAGTAGGTCAAGTCACAGTGGTGAAGAAGAATAGAGAATACAAAGTGGAGATGAAAGGGTAAATAAAGATCAACATGCACATGCACACGTGCAGAAAACCTGTGGTCACTGTCACATGTTAGAGTTTCACCTTCGTCACCTCCTCTTTGATTTCAACACTTGTTGTTCTGGTGGATGCAACATCTGTTTCAACAGCTGTAACTCTGATGCTGTGAGAGGAGGAAACCCAGAACACGAAGGACACGCAGATCCGTCTGCTTGTCTAACACTCAGCTGCTGCTGCTGCATCAGTGACATCTGAACTTACTTTACTTTACTTCTTTAAATGCACTGCACTGATGAGGCACATCTTCTACTGAGAAAGACCTTCTCAGGAAAGTCCACAGAGACTGAGCTTCCTGCAGCCGGTCGTGAACCTGTTGTTGTTTGAGCCTGTGAGTGCTGATGTAACGTGTGTCAGCGCTGGAGCTCAGTTTCCTCTTCACTCCACAGCCAGGAGAAACACAACATGACTGACCCACATGGACGGGGAACACCGAGTACACACACACACACACACACACTGGTACAGGGCTGGAACAGGATGTGGAGGAAGAGGAGGCAGCAGCAGTACGGTACAGTACAGTACAGTACAGTCGGGTACATGATGCTACGGCACAGTTTGCTCTGCAGAAACACACATTCCACCTTAAAACTCCCAGCAGCCCCCTCTCCCACCCCTCGGTGGAGGAACATGCCCTACTTCTGGCTCATCTGTGAGGAATACTACTGCACTTTAATAATTCATCTCTGATTCCATGTGGTCTAGTTTCTGAACATGTTCAAGCCTCAGCACGACCCGGCAACCACCACGGCAACAAGGGCGGCGCCCTCAACATCTGCAGCAGCTGCATGAAAACCCAACAATGTGGCACTTTTAGCTTTTACAAAACATCGGACCTGAAGTTCTTCTTCTTCTTCTTCTGCTTCTGCTTCTTCTTCTCTTGAGTAATTTCCTGCAGGAGGAGATATTTTCTGACGCTGCCTTGAACGGTTGATCTGTGAAATAACAATCACTGGCCGCCCTCACACAATTATATTTCATAATGAGCGTGAGAAGGACTCGCTTTCTTTTTTCTCAGAGGAGTCGTTTTCCCCTCTCCCTCCCACAGCAGTGAACACAGAGCTGCTGCTGCCGCCGCCGCCGCCACCGCCGCCGCCACCGCCGCCGCCGTCGTCTCAGGTCTGGACCGAAGACACAGTCTTATCAGGCCGAGGTGGAAATAAGACTTCAGACGGCTCCTGGAGTTAGTTCAGAAGAGTAATTTTCTTTTTGACCTCTGTGTAATTACATTTGTCCTTCACACACACACACACACACACAGACGTAGCTGTGTGTTGTATTCACTGACTGCCTCATTATGGTACAAAGGAATTCTTGTGTTTACTTTGTGTTACTGCATAAAACACACACACACACACACACACACACTCCTGTCTCCGTCTTTCATTGCAAAATGCTTTGCGACGGTTTTGCAGCTGTGACTCTTGTGAATGTTGCACTTGTGAGATTCGACAGAAGTAAAGCAGATTTTAGCAGCGACCAGGAGAGGGACCCTACGAACATGCCTGGGGCCCCCCAAGGGGACAAAGCGCCCCCTCATATTGGCACATTTTGCACTCCTTTACCCCCCCCCCCCTCCCCTGGACTGCTGTTGCCCCCAAACCCCAGATAAAGCCTCTGATGATGCAACCTGTAGCATCCACCCATTCTCTGCAGGTGAGGCGTTTAGGGAACATCTGTACATAGTAGTTTCTAGTAATAGTCTCTATGTGAGGTGTTTATAGGGCATCTGTATATTGTAGTATCTACCAGTGGTCTGCCTGTGAGATGTTTAGGGGACATCTGTACATTAGAGTGTCTACCAATAGTCTGCGTGTGAGGCATTTAAAGGATAACTAGAAAATACAGTGTCTGTATGTGAGGCGTTTAAGGGTCTGTGTATATTGTAGGGTTTTCAGTCTGTAGGTGAGACGTTTAAAGGACATCTGTAAATTATAGTGTCCACCAATAGTCTGAATGTGAGGCGTGTCGAGAGCATCTGTATATTGTCATGACTACCAATAGTACCAATAGTCTGTGTGTGAGATGTTTAAGGGACATCTGTAAATCATAGTGTTACTGCAAACCAGTCTCTATATAACGTGTGGTGTTTCTGAGACATTTAAAGTAAAATAATTAAACCAAACATGTTTGTGTCCTTTTGCACAGATTCACTGTTTTCACGTGTGCGTCAGGTGTCAGTTGTGTGTCAGTTGTGTGTCAGTTGTGTGTCAGTTGTGTGTCTGTTGTGTGTCTGTTGTGTGTCTGTTGTGTGTCTGTGGTGCAGCTGAAAACACAAGACGTGAGCAGATGGAGACGTTGGTGTGATCGATTTGTTGTTTATCTCACACTCACACTTTCCCTCCACATCTTTGTAGACGAGCTATTGTCTCTCTTCATTTCTTGAGCCACTCCTCTCTCCCCCTCTCTCTCTCTCTCTCTCTCTCTCTCTCTCTTTTGCTCTCTCACTTGTTTATCCACCGACTATTCAAAGGCAGAAATAAAGAAGCGGGAGCCCGGGTCCATCTGGACCTGTTGTGGCGTGCCATTTGGTGCCCTGAACGCCGGCCAGCCCTGGGCCGCCATCTGTGCCATTCTTTGTCGCAGAGGTACCGCTCTGGGGCATCGCCAGTGGCACACAAACCACCCACCCATCCATCCATCCGTCCGTCCGTCCGGTCATCCATCTTTTCCTAAAAGGAAACAACGAGACATCAGAGAGAGAGGAGCCCTAAAAAGGACTGTTCCACCCGACTGACTCGCCCTCGCTGTTACATAAAGCCTCCAAATTATGTAATCTTGGACATCTTGTCCAGTCCAGTCTTTTCTTTGTGTGGGTGGTACCATCTCCCCAGGGCTGGATGGATAGATGGATGGATGGGTGGTGGGATGAAAGGAGGAGTAGAGAGACAGAGAGAGAGCGAGAGCATCGGTCCAGGCAGATTAGTGAGCGCTTGTTTTTCGTACAGTTTCTCCCTCTGCAGCTCCTCAGTGTGGCCCCTCACCGAGGACCCTAGGCCACGGGCCCCTCCCATCTGTCCAGGTCAACATACGAGGGCCAGTAGTTGATGAGGTTGTAGGGGGTGTGTGTGTGTGTGTGTGTGTGAGAGAGAGAGAGAGAGAGAGAGAGAGAGATAATTCATACAAGTGTGTGTTTGTCAGAGGGTGTGTTGGAATTGCAACCCGCTGGGCCTGAGACTCATTAGCTGTGATTCTGGTGCTCGCCTGCCAGGCTTAACACAAACACACAACACAC
The DNA here is from genome assembly GCA_019059645.1 of Caranx melampygus. Classification (NCBI taxonomy): domain Eukaryota; kingdom Metazoa; phylum Chordata; class Actinopteri; order Carangiformes; family Carangidae; genus Caranx; species Caranx melampygus. The sequence goes on from JAFELL010000545.1 coordinate 25,321, forward strand.
ACACACACACAGTGTAGACGTGAGCGAGCTGAGAAGCGCTGCTCCTCAGTGTTTACCCATTGTTTCCCTCCGTGCGTCAGCAGATCAGTGATTCAAAGCAAAAGGGCGGCGACAAGTTTCACAGCTGAGATCATGACACTGATCACGCTGCTAGAAACAGGACGCAGATCCACAGCTCCACCTCCTCCTGTCTGTGTTGAAAACTTGAAGCACATCTGTCCAGCTGTAAATCCTCACCACATGAGGTGCGGTGAGTGTTTATGATTCCTGCCGTGCAGAGAAACACAAACCGGTTGTTGTTTCCCTGGAGCTGCTTCACTGGTGAAAGTCTCAGGACTGCGACAGCTTCAAGTCAGAACCACCATCTTTAAAGGGGACGTACTATGGAAATATCATAGTTTCACATTGAGGGTCCATTATGTCACGGCTTTGCTCTGTCGTGTTGCTGAGACAATAATCCAGGCAGCTTTATGTTTCTTACTGAGCATCGTCTCTGCATTAGTCTTATATAAACTGGATTTCATGAAAGCGTCACGTCATCTGATGCTCAACAGTTCCACCCAAAGTGCACATGACATACACACACACACATATATATATATATATATATATGTGTGTGTGTGTGTGTGTGTAACATTAGCACAGCTGCTTCTCTGTGATTGACTCACTTCACACTGAGTGCTCACAGTGACCTGCAGCTGCTGTTAAATCGCTGCCTCATCAGGATTGAGCAGTTCGTTCTGTGGCTGGTTTCCAACCTCAGAGATTCACGTCACACATTCACTGACGTCTCATTTATTGATCCAGAATCTGCTGCTGAATACAGATATTCTTCGACCTCATCGATTCCCGTGTGGAGAAACAGTCTCTTCACTGAGAGGTCAGAGGTCACACAGTTCGCTCCATCTCAGAGAACAACTGTCTGTGACCATTTGACATTCGTCTAACGAGAAAATTGGAAAAGACGTTTGACTGACCTTCAGTCATACTGCATACGTACGTGTGTGAATGTGGGATGTTGGGATGTGACTTTATTATCCAGAGAGCAGGGGTCGAAGGTCAGGGGTCAGGACTGGGACAGGAACAGGAAAATCCACTCCTCAGATCTCCACAGTCACGACCAGCCGGCCCTGAGCCGCCCCACATTTGGCCGTCCAGCCAAGTGTGCCAACACTAAGCCGCATCTGGCCCCGATCTGCTGACGACTTATCATGGCCTGTTTGTGCTGGCAGCACTAAGAAAGACGAATGTCGTAACGTTTCGTATTAGACCTGAATCCAGCGCACCGGTTTCACCGAACTCCTGCAGGACTCAGCGTTTATCAGCCTGAAGCCAGTCCAGGATGCACCTGGGCCGAGCAGAGCTGTAATTCAGCCACCGGTCTCTAGTTTTCTTTGTTTTTTCATCCGTTTTGTTTTCATGAACTCATTTTAAAAACCAAACAGGCGCCTGAAACTGTAAACCGGCGCTGCATGAACGAATGTGTGAGCAAACCCCTCTGTGACTGTTCCTTATTGATCCAGGGTGGAGCATCCTCCACTGTCCTTGAGGAGGGAGGAGGGCAACGAGGAAGTGAAGGAAGAGGAGGAGGGGGTATGGAGGTGGGGTTGAGTATAGATGGGTGGGGTGTTTGTTTTGGTGGGGCCACATTGTTTCCCTGGTTTCCTCGACTCACTTCCCCCACCACACAAACACATGAACTGAAGAGGAGACGCACAGGAACATGTGACCTCTGACCTCTGAGGTCCATCGTCTCTGGAAACATAAAACTCATTCAGACACGGAACAAAGTTGAAATCAATAGCAGGCTGATTCTGGGACCCTTTTACCAAATTAAAAGTCTGTAGGACTGTTTTTGGACTGGAAGTGGCAGGTGATCACAGACACAGTTCTAATCATCACGTTGGATTCAGCATCAAAAGCAAAATGATGTTTTAAATAACAAAGATCTGATTCATTCATCACCTTCTGCGCTGACACTGTGTGTGAGCTCACACTCACATATATCTATAAAACACACACACACACACACCTCAGTCTGGCAGCTGCTCAGGCTAATTACCAGTGCTCCCAGTCCACTAACCCCTGGTGCTCCAGCCCAGCTCCCTGTGTTTTCCTGGACTTAATGATATCATTGTTTGGTGCCAGCATCACCACCGCTCGTCTTCTTCTTCTTCTCTTCTTCATGCACCTGCTTCTGTCTCCAACGCTGCTGATGGCGAGTGAAAGAAAAGAAAAGACGTCTGACGATAATTTATTGTTGGCAGAAAAATCTGAGCTCGGTTTTTCATCCCAGTCCAGACGGGGAGGCGGGAGGTCAATCGTTGATTCGTTACAGAGGCTGAAAAAGTCCTGATTGTCCTCATGACTTTCCACTGAAGCATATTTGACTTGCACCACATTCAGAGTCTTTATCTGACATTGACTCACTCTCTCTTTTAGTCATTACTGTCTTTTTTTTTTTGACCAGTGGAACCATTGGTTACCAGTTTACCTCCATATAAGGACGTGTTATGGAAATGTACAGTGGAGCTTTCTACATGTAAAAACATGTATGTCTACACTGCTTTGTTTTTCTGAATGAATAAACATCTCCATTCGGACTCTAACGCCTGAAAATGTGCTGATGCGTGAACGCTCGGTGTGAACTGAGCGTGGACGAGCCGCTGTAAACAGGAAGCAGATCAAAGAGCTGCAGAGCTGAAATGCAGAAAGTAACTGGACAACAGCTGCAGCAGAGACAACAAGGCCAATAACTCTGGTCAATCATTATCCAGAGACCTTTCTCCACTGGTCGTTGATGCAGATAAGGCCCCATCAGGAAGCGGGCGTGGGCGTCTGCAGCATTGTTTCCAGAGATCTCAGGTTTTCCTCAACTCCACTCTGGAGGTTTCAAACTAAAACGGCGTCGGTAACGTTTCCAGAAGTCTCAGGAAAGACAAACGGACATGTAGTGCGTCATAACTGAAGACCTGACCCGAGCAGGAGTCCAGCATGTTCGAACTTTTAGCATTTCTCTGTGTAGTTTGAATGTCCCACCAGGTGAGCTACGTTAGCTCGCTTCATGTAGCACTGTAAGCTAGTGGTTTACTCTGAAGGACAGACGGTCCAGACTGTCCTCGAAACGGTCCCACGATCATTCCTTCTTCCTTTTCTTTATCGTGTCCGAGCTAAAGACCGCTAACATCACACACAGCACTATGGTCGCCATGGTTGGTCGTCATACTTGTAGTGTTGTTGGTCTCCAAACCAAGACGTGGCAAGAACTGAGACCACTGTCAGTGTTTAATCTGACGTGGTGAGAGACAAAAACATCGTGTCGTCCGATCCTGACATTAGAAAACAAATCTAAAGGGGAACCAGTCGGATTTCAAACGTCTTCCTGGTCCTTCCAGACCGGATCACACTGCAGCTCTGGGACCTGGTTTTCAGATCCTGAGTGGGTCTGGAGCAGGATGATGAGTGTTTAATGTCTGGTTACAGAGTCGAGCTTCAGCCTCTGAGTCCGGTTTGTTCAGTCAGGTGAGAAACAACAATCTTTAAAATCCTGTGACGTCCATCAGCTCATCAACGGTCTGATGCTGGTCTGTGCAAACAAACTGTGTCTGGCTGCTTCAGATGCTGTTTATGAGACGGAGCAGAGGGGCAGTCTGGGTGGGGGTGGGTGGAGGAGGGTGGGACAGCTGGAGAAACACAGAGGGACAAGCTTGGAAACAGATTTCACAGACTTCCCTCCCCCACTTGTTTTTTTGTTTTGTTGTTGTTAATGTGATGAAGCCTCTGTGCTGCTGCAGGTCTCATTAACCATCACACTGAGGAAAAGAGATGTAACAGACATCAGAGCGTTGGTCTGAGGGTCGAGGTTTGTCGTCTTTGATCGTCTCTGATGATCTGCCATCCTGAGGTCGCCCTCGCTGTTACTGAGAAACAGGAGGTGAGGAACCAGTGATGCTGAGAGATGAAGACTGGTCCGAACGGCGAACGCCACAGAGGAAATCAGTGGAAAATGCCACAGTGCGTCACGTTTGAAGAAGCTGCAAACTGAGATTTAATGACGACAGTGAACGCTGCACGCTCACTGCTGCTTCAACACATTTACAGTTTCACCAGGTTCAGCCATAAAGATCAGATCTTTATATCCACGTTGTGTCATGAGGAGCTTTAAACAAGTGACAAGTGGCGTTTCATGGCGTTTTACGTTGAAAGCTCCAGACCTGTGTCGTCATGTGAACATGTTTCTGTTGTTTCTAACCTTGTTGTGACGACCCAGTGCACATGAGTGGTCATGTGATGATGCGTGTTTTCAGATGCAGAGTTCGTCCTTCAGTTTGTTCACGGCGGCAGATGTTTGCACGACGAAGAAGTTGAGAAGTGATGCTCTGGTCTCATTTAACTTTTTAACCTCGTTTCTTGGTCTTTGATCTGTGTGCAACTCTGCTCTGCCTCCTATAAACTCAGAGCCATAGGAATATAAACCCTCCCCAGATTACCCCCCCCCCCCCCCCCCCCCAGCAGCCATAGAAATAGCCCAGTTTTTCTTTACTGTTATATAAGCACATTCCTGGTCAATTGGAAGCAGCAGTTCCTCCACGTGGTTTCGATCAGCTGTGCCCGGAGTATTAGGTGTTGATTGACAGTAGCTGGGGAGCTCCATGTGGGAGCGGTGGCTGTGCAGGGGGGGCATATGGAAGGCGGGATGGGGCGGAGGGTGGGGTCGCTCCTCTTGTGTGGTCGGGATCAGTTTACCAGAAGAAACGTGGACACTTGTCTACGCTGTGAAAACAGTCCTGAGCAGTGAAACGCCAGGAATTCCTCGGACACCAAAAGGGGGTCGCCAGGGTGATTAAGGTGGGATGCATTCCTAGCAACCACTGGGATCCAAATGGGGGGGGGGTCAATGATACTGGAATCTGGATCACTGGTTCAAGATGTTCAGATTTTGGAGAAAAACTAGAACAATATTGGATGTAATGATCATCTAAGGAGCTTTTGTACATTTCGCTAATGCTGCATCGTTAGCATTTATTAGCATTAGCGTTAGCATTAGCAGCTGTTAATTTAGTAGAGACCAGTTTCTCCTGAGGTGAAAAGCAACATCACTGCCAGCTCATGTCTCTTAGCCTAGCTCACTTTTTCTTCTAACTGAAGTTAGCATGCTAACAGCTAGCTACCTAGATAGTTGCAGCTAATAAATCCTGACTATATTTCAATGTAAAGCAGGTTGTATATGGAGCCTGAGCAGGATCTTCTCTGTTGGTTGAGGACGTATGTAAATGCATGTTTACAAGTAATCCAGCTATATCTCATATTTTAT